>QLOK01015531.1:11772-30791 GCA_003313805.1 Tricholoma flavovirens
GGGAGGTGGGGGGAGGGAGATCCCACTTCAAGTTGGCTTTATATTGACATTTGTACTTTGTAGAAGGTTTGGTGCCAGTGGCACCGGTATTGTTAGACCGTATTGAATTTCGAAGTATACAACTGTTATGTTTTTATACATTCAATCCCTATATCTTTGTTCAACAATTTTTGACGAAGGCATTATCTAACACTGAGAACAGTGTGACCTCGTCAGAGACCATCGCCATACTGACTTCTAATGTGACCTAAATTCCAGCGAGTGCGATCGCCCGGGAAAGGAACCTAGCCATGACAAGCTCGAGCCCAAAGTAAGACGATCTCCACGCAGATTCCGAGTCAATAAATAGTATACTACTAGTATACAACGTGCATGAACGACTACAGGATACCATAAAGCGAGAATGGCATGCGCATATGCATTACACTGCGTGTCCATCATCCTTGATCTGCCTAGGCCAGGCCCATTTATTCCTCATCCTCAAACCTTAGTATCTGCGCATCCTCATCCACCGGCAAATCTCTATATCCCTGCCGTGCCCTGAATCCCGTAATATCCAGCTGCGAAGCCACCCATTCCCAGGCTATACCTGCCACACCAATCACGAACCACGGGACAGAAGCAAGGGTATCCATAATATTAGACTCCCCTCTATACGACGTTCTTGCGTCTCCAGGTAAGCGTATGGTTCTGTAAAGACAACACATACGTTAATAAAATCTGTGAAAAGGATATATAGAAAAAAAGGGGGGAAACAAAACTAACCCTCGAGCAAGCCCACTACGGCGATAATAATAATACCCAACAAGCGTAGTAAAGGCAAACGGTATCAGCACGACGAACATCCAGAAGAACGCGCTATGGCCCCCGAATCCAGGACAGGCATGTGGTGTGCCACGATCAGGCCGTATGCCACCCGTACAACTCGAATACGGGATCAAGCGATACGCTGTCCGCTCATACCAGTAATCTTCCCCGTTCTTGCACGAATCGTCGTCCGGCAGAGACTTCGTCCCGGGATAGAGAACGCACTCGTCGTTACTGTTCTTGATGTGGTTGAATTCACTAAATACGGTGAAGAGTCAACACACGCAACGAGATGGCAAAAAAAAAACACCTCTATGCATACCATTCGAAATCGACTTTCGTACACGCACAGTTGTTGACCACGCGTGACTTGGCCTTTTCTTGGTTTCCGACTACACAGGTAGCGTTTCGTATCCGGCGGTGATACAAAGTCTTTGAACAAAACCCATCGTCAGTAACAAAGACAACACAAACGAAAACAACCCAACCTGACGACCAAACAGACACCGTTCACTCCGCTCCTCGCTCGGACTCCACATCTCAAAGTCGTCATAGCCAGGTTTATCAGTATCAAGCACACCTACAAAACGTCCAATCCCATCAGCACGCACGATCCCCACAATATATATAAAAATAATAATAAAAACTACTCACATCTCTTCGAAGTCAACTGACTGAAATCAATATGAACAGCAACCGACCCAAACGCTCTCGGATACTGCCCAAGCAATATAAACCTCCGACTCGTATCCGACGGCACCGTAACAATAAACCGAACTCTCATCTTCTCCTCAGTAAACTTATACTCCCGCCAGTTCGCCCCTTCATCCGTGCTGAACAAAACATGATCCGTCGGCTCCTCGTCATTGGCCATAACAAGAATAGATCCTGAATCTCCAAACTCCCATAGATGGGCATCTTTATGCACCTCCTCCCAGGTGAACCCGGCGTCCCGGCTGAGGAACGTGTCGCTCTCGGTGTAGGGAGCTAGCGTCTCTCCAACGTTCCCCACGGCCATGATGAGACCGACGATACTTGGGCTGCTATAAGTTGCGCGAGGATCGAGCCGTTCGGTGTATCCATGAACGTGAAGAGCGCACTTCTGTCAGGAAGGGGTCGACGATCACCACACGCATACAAGAAAAAAAGGCTCAACATACCACTCCGTTACACTCATACTCCCTCCCCTGTGAATCCACTCTGGGCGGGGTAAGGGGTTTCCAAGTCCCACCATCATTGTGTGTAATCCTCGTCTGCAGCAGCTTCCTCTTCGACACCGGCGCTTCATAAGTATTCGAAACCACATTGATCAGCGCAATCCCGTCCAACCCAATCATTTTCTCAAAATCGACATATCCCGCGTCATTGCGGTTCACGTTCTCCACCGATACACCAAAGTATGTCCCGTTCGAGTTGGATTTGAGGATGTTGCCCCAGTAAGGCGAGGGCGCCTCTGTCATCGTCATGTGGAGGAATAGGGAGTTTGTGCTCGACTCGAGGATGGTGTATGCCTGCATTGGGGTAAGCATGGGATGAGGTATGCAAAGAAAGAACCACCGTACGTGAGTTTCTGGATGCATACTCGGAGGGAACTGGCCAGTCGCAAACGTAATCCCATTCAACGAGACTTCCAGCTCAAGCGACCTCCCTCCCGGCTTTGCCTAAACAAGAAGACAACGATCAGCCATTCTACCTCACAAAAAGGAGAGAAATGAAACCCACCGCAGCAACCACCAAAAACTCTGAAAACTTGGCAAACCCCACAACCTGATCAAACATTGTCTTCTTCTTCCGAAAAAAGTTCGTCCCAACAACCAACTCCAACGGATTATCACCCGTAAACATCCTCTGCGATCCGGTCTTATCCCTATGGCTCTCACACAAAATCTCATTCGGATCCGCATTGAGCGTCCTATCCTTCGTCCACGCACAATTCCTCACGTAATCCTCCACAAAATTCCACTTTCGTCCGTTGTCCCTCGAATACACCGCTTCCGCCCGACACTTGTCCCCAGAACCTTCACAGTCCTTGTTCCCCGTCCAAATGAGGTTGTCCGAGATAGGGTGGAACCGAAGGACCTGTGCACCGAATGAGTTGGGGGGCGTAGGAGCGGCGGCGGCGTGCCAGTTAGACCCAAAGTCGGTGGTGTAGTAGAATGCGTTGGTGTCGGTTATGAGGTAGGCTCGATCCGCGGCGTATTTATGGTGGTAAAAGGCGAGGAAGCGGGTGCCGGGGAAGAGCTGCACCCAGGAGTAGCCTTCGTTCCTGGATTGCCAGATTGTGTGGTCTGCGAATCGAACGAGGATAGTCTAGGGGGTAGTGTGTCAGCTTATGGACGGAGCAAGTGAAGGAGGGATTTCTTACAGTAGAGTCGTTGAAATACGCATGTTGCACAATCGGGCTATTAAACTCGAACTGAAAGAAAGAAAGAAAGAAAGAAAGAAACCATCAACCAATCAACCAACTACCCAAAGACCAAAAGCCCAACTCACAGTCTGATGAATGACATCCCCCTCCTTGGGTTGAGCTACCGAATCCGAATCCCATCAACATTCCATTCCACCACAAACAACGAGCAAACCAGAAAAACCCACCTTGTGAACACTTCTTATCGACCTTTTCATCCATCTTGACACCGCCAGTACAAGTATTCCCTGGTATCTTACGGAAACCAGACGATCCTTTATACATCTGATTGGGGTCACCGTTGCACACCCCCGCAGGGATGGGTTCGGGGCCAACAGGCACGCATTCTTTGTCGTTCCGCACAAAGTTGTAGTCGCTGCAACGATGGACAAGGTAATATATAAGCATAAACGTAAGGGTGGACGTAGACCACAGATAAACCCACCATTCGTAATCCTCCGCCGTACAAGGACAATTATCTTCATGCTCAACCGGGTCTTTATACTTTTCCCCAACATAACAGTCCACATTCGCTTTTCGGCGTCGATACCATTGCTACAGCGAACCATTCATCAGCCCATGTACTCCACCAAAAAAAAAAAAAAAAACAAATAAAAAAAGAAGAAACCACAAACCTTATGCCCCATAAGACACTCAGTATTCGCCGGCCTCGCATACCATTTTTCGAAATCGCTCTCCCCACACTTCCTCGTCCTCGTCTTCGAAAAATCAAGAGACACAATGACCACCCGCCCAATATCCCCAATCTGGTCTTGTCTCGAGACTTGGCCCAACAACACGAATTTCTGAGACGTCGAATCCGGGAGCGTCATCAACGCGCGTGCGCGGAGCTTCACTCCAATATTATACGACAGCCAATTTTTCCCTAGATCCAACGAATACCGAATAGTATCCGTCTTATCTTCATCATTGATAACCACCAAAATACTCCCTTGGTCTCCAAACTCGTACTTGTGCGCATCCTTCGTGATGATACTCCATGTAACACCGGCGTCGGTGCTGACGAACGTATCGCACTCCTCGTAAGGGAGGAGCGCCTCGCCGACGGAGCCGACGCCCATGACGATCCCGGGAGCGGGCGACGAGAAGATCCGACCGAAGTTGTGGGGGGTCGTGACGGAGTGGAAGTGTAAGGAGCAGACGTTGGTGTCGGCGGTATTGCAGGACCAGGCTTTACCTTCATTGTCCCTTGAAGGGGCTGGTATGGCGGACCAGTTACTGCCATCGTCAAAAGTGATGTACGTCTTGAGCCGTTTCTCTGCCCCCCGGCTCTCGACGTCTACAGGGTTTATGACGACATTGGCCAAGCCAACACCCTCAATGCCGTATATACGCTCGTAATCGACGAACCCCATCAGGTTCCGATTGGTATCCTTCAAACTCTCGACGAAAAAGGTGCCGTTCGAGTTGCTCATGAACAGCGTGCCCGTAGACATCGTTTCATGGAGGACCACATCCACCGCCAAAGAGTGTTTGGTGCTCTCCACGAGGGTATAAGCATTCTCCTTTAGCTTCGCACTAGACGAATGCGGGAACTGCGCTTTGGCCCACGTTTTTCCGTCAACGGTGACATACAACAGCATCTCGCCTTCGTTCCCTGGTGAGAGATCCCTCATAGCCACCACCGCAAACTTGGATATTATGGCAAACGCCACGACGCCTTTAGCATTTTTGCCTATTCCGAGATCTTCGGTTTTGAAGTCTGAGGAGAAGAAGTCGGTGCTGGAGAAGAGACGGGAGGAAGAGAGGGAGTGGGAATCGGTTGAGGAGGAAGTGTCGAAGGCAACACAGAAGATGAGGTCTGAATGGGCGTCTACTTTGAAGTCTTTGCTGCTGTAGGCGAATTGGCAACGAGTGGTTTCGGAGAGGAGTTGTTTTATGTCGTCACTGAATGCTTCTTTTGTGTAGAATGTCTGCGATAAAAAAATTAGTGAGTGAGTGAGGGGTAGAGGTGGGAGGGGGGATTGTAATGTAAGGTTCACCTCGTCGTGGCAGACAGAGCCCCAGCCTTGCCGTTTGCAACTCAATCCTTGGTAGAGAATGTAGCCGTACTTTTTTGGGTCGGAATGGAAGGATAAAGGTGACGCAACCATGGCTGGTGGAAGGGGGACTTCGAAGGATCTCCATGTCTTTCCTCGGTCTTCTGTTCGATAATGTTTTTTTCCGTCGCTCAAGACAAATGCCTATAGAGCGTGAGTAGAATACGCAGCCATTTGATAGACGGACTGACATAGCGGCTATCAAAGGGATGCTCGATGACCATCATGGCCTCTCCCTTGGGTATGTCGCTGGCTACATTCCACGACTTTCCCTCATCAGACGAAACATAGATGAGACCCTCCATAATATCATGGTAGATAGCAAACTGGACCATGTTCAGTACGCCAAAGTTGTTCCCCAGAAGGCACGCCACGTCTTACCTCTGTATCGTCGAAAAAGAAGAGTTTTGCTGGTAGGTTTGAGAAGGAAGTTATTGAATGTTCTGGTTTCTGAGCAAGTGTGAGTATACATGAAGAAAACAAGAAAAAGAGGAGGGAGCTGTATCGAAGGATCATGGTGGGACCAGGACACGTCTGTTCTCGATCGGTCACTGTCAAACTCGGAAACATGACAACACCGCCACTGGAATCAGTGATCGCAGCAGCCTCGCACTGCAATATCATGATCACGACGTCCAGGTCCTGGGCCTAAATCATAGTCAGTTCCAGTTGGTAGTTCCCAGCGTCATGCCAAAGTCATACATCCATGAGCACCACAACTGCAATGTTACATTTGGAGCACGTCGAGCTGAACAGAAACAGCTGCCCACAGGCTTGTCGACCCCAGACCAGCGTATGATAGTATAGTTAGGATATATACATAACTAGGAGAAAAACTTGGTTAGGCCATTAGGATCAGGAGGTCCAGCTTCAAGCAAATCATCAAGGTAATTTGCGATGTTTTGAAGAAGAAAATATATTTGAGAGCATAATAATTTACAATCCTACAGACATATGTGCTATATCCACTTGGGAGAAAAATTTCAGACTACTCAGGAGGAGCAAAAACAGTCAAGATTGATGGTGACTCAGCAAAATGCACATGCCCCAGAAGGCAGTGTTGGCCCTGAAGGCCTTCAAATGGGTTTTGCTGAGCTTGAAGCCCTTCAAAAATATCAAAAGGAGCACATTCATTTTCTAAGCACATGTGTCTAAGCTTGGCAATAATTGGGCCAGTGTTGGCCGAAAGGGCAAAGGTTTAGAAAATTGAAAGGCCTTAAGGGCGTTTGCTGAAGGCTTTCAAAATTTTTTCAAGAATTATGCCCTTTGCAAAGGGCTTTCAATTAGTTATGGTTGCTATACCAAGGCTGCACTGCAAATGGAAAAAATTCTTGTCAGCCTGGGACTAATTTCTGAAATGCCGTCTCGCTCTCTCGCATTTCTGTGGACTTTTTTTCATAAAGGTGAGAAGCAAAATCTGACCCATTATCATACCTACTGCAAAGGATGTGTGCAAACCATAAGACCCCATCAACCTTCTTGCTGTACCACATTACAACGACTTGCTAGAGGACATCAACATTGAAGAAGAATGTGACCGAGGGTGAGCACTGGTGAATAGTGAGGAAGGTTGGTGGATGCAGATGGCAAAATGGGTTGGTGATGCTCGTATTGCAGAGGCTGCTGAGCAGGATTCCGATAGCAAAGATGACGAGGCACCAATGATTTGAGTTCCTGGCCGTGGTCAATGTTTTTGCATGTGGCCTTTATCTGTCCTTTTCAGAGGCACTGTCAAGCATTCCATGAGAGTTGCCGAGTTGAACAAAGAAGAACTCACGGAAGCGCTCATGGAGAAGATGGAAGACGAGCGACCAGACGATGGGGCAATTGAGCAGGATGATGATGTATATATCCCTTAGTAATTTTGGCCACATTCAATAATATTAAATAATACTAAATATTTATTGAAAGGCCTTTGCCCTTCCAAAGGCTTTCGGCCAACACTGAATTGGGCAACTTGTTGCTGATATATAGTTGGTGGCCCACTCAAAGCCATCCCATAGCACCATCATTGGGGTATTCACCCTGCCTGACCTCCATTAGTGCTGTCCTACAATAATGTGTGCTATAAATGACAACTTCAATTTGTGATGAATTTTGACCAATACAAATCTCTAACAACTTTAAAGTGGGCAACATAAGCCTTGAAATACTGCCTTGCCCTGACCAGGGCCACAGGTTGTTATAATAATATATTTCATTGATTTCTGCTGGTATGATACAATGATACAGTCACCCAGACCTTGAAGGCCTTCTGAAGGCCTTCAAAATTTTGTCACAAACATTGAAGCCTTCACTGAAGACCTTCTGAAGGGCAAACCATTTGAAGCCCAGCCCTTCAGCCAACATTGCCAGAAGGTTTTACTAGTAGTTTCGCATGGGACACAATGTTTTTGGCTTGCAGCTCCAACCGTAGCATGTCCCATGAAGAATCCAATTTCTGGAAGGTTTTGGGACATGCTGCCTCTTTTGGAAGACCCTTGATGGAGCCGAATGATAATGTTTAGCACAGATCACGGCCGATGATGCTCGGCTGCATACGCTATCCAACTGATCCGTCACTCGCCGCAACACCGCAGTCATCTGGCAGTCATTGGCATTCCTGATCGTCCGTTTTGCGATTCGGCACTTGGGAGACTGTGACCGAGTGGGGGTGGGCCCGGGGGTTCCGCAGGGCCTGAGAATGGGATGGCGGTTAGCTAGTTCTCATCTGTAAGCTCAGTTTCCACATTTCTCGTGCCTTCGCTGATGAAAACTCTCACTCATGCCCCCCCCAGGTGGAGTGTGCGTCATAACGGAACCGTCATTCGCATAACATCCGAGCCCCTGCTAGCGAGCGATGTCAAGGATGTCAAGGATGATACATCACCATGTGCACCTGGGCAACGACGCAATCAAGGGAGCGCGGGCCAAAAAAGGGAAGTAAAGCTGGCTGAGAATACAACCACCTCGGCAGCGCGAGATTGCTTGGAAAAGTATGTGTCCCTCATGAGAATCTATACTAGGCTTCAACACCCCCGCCTTACTGCATCAATGTTGTGCGGTTATTCATACTAAATCTCCCCCACTTACCCCCCAATCGAGCAATGGTCTGTCCAATGCTCAACCTCCTTATCCACTTAATCACGGATTGGATATTCAACCCCCGTCCACAGAACCATGTCCTTCGTCTAGCTGTGCTTCGTCACTCCAGTCTCATTGAAGTTCTAGCCACGCAAATATTGCAAGCGCGTGCTCGAGTAGGGACAGTGGCGGCCGCGGCGGGTGAAAAGGTTGCGTGGAGCCGGGACAGCAAGCTGACATTTGTGTGCATCTTGTACCTGCCTTCCTACCTACAATCCACCCCTCAAGCATCCCCAAACCTACGCATACACCCACACAAAACTCCAGCTCCACTTCCCCCACCGTGCTATTCGT
Organism: Tricholoma flavovirens; assembly: GCA_003313805.1. Taxonomy (NCBI): domain Eukaryota; kingdom Fungi; phylum Basidiomycota; class Agaricomycetes; order Agaricales; family Tricholomataceae; genus Tricholoma; species Tricholoma flavovirens. Next base: position 20,464 of record QLOK01015531.1, read on the forward strand.
CTACACCTCGCGCCACCACCCCTGGTTGAAAGTTCCACCAAACTTACCGACCTTCTCCATTCCCATCCAGACTTGCATTCCGCCACCGATCATCCCTACTTATGTATAACCGATGAGCAAAGTGGGTAACGAATCCACATCGTCAGCAACAACCCAAGCCGGAAAAATTCCTCACCCCAACTCTAACCCCACCAGTGACCACAGAAACCAAGCGCAGCCGAAACCCATTAAAAAATCTCATGCTACCCCAGGCCCCAAACACTGTGACCGCTAATGCACATCTTCCCAACATCAGTGTCGAGCGAGGGAGGCGTAGATGAAGAATTGACCGTGGATCCTCCTCCTCGCTCGTACATAGCCTTTCCTTCGTATAAGAGTGCCACCACTCGAAATCCTGGGCTTGACGAACCAGCCCATCCCCTTTCCCCTTGGCAATCCGGCGAGATCAGTTCGTGGGCTAGCAACGTTGAACACAGCAACATCTCATACCCTGCGAAACAAAGCCATCGTGCTGTGTTGTTTGTACACCCAACCAGCGCACACAATGGCAATGGTTTCATCGGAGACACGGAGCCGCACAGCTCACATAGTTCGAAAGTACAACAAGGATGCCGCGGCCCGGAGAGGACTGTATCTAGTATGCTGCGATGACGTATTCGGAGCACCACCGTGGCATCGAGGAAGAACCCCTTTTTTTTCTTTCAGTATTTGTGGGCCAACTTTGACTTTGTTTCGTGCTTCAAGGTTTACATGTTCCATGCGATATGGCGTGTACTGGAAAACCATACATAGCCATAGCCATATGCGTAATCGACATAGAAAATCGATATGGAAAATCTACCGAGTAATACCTTTACCCACTGTTACTGTTGTTACCAAGATCACACCCGGCCAAGAGCTGATATGCCCAAGATAGCCAAGTCGACGGTTTTAGGCATATGACCGCTTTCATTTCCCTTGCTGACTTGAATACCAATTGCTATCGCTATCGCTATCATATCCGATTCTTCTCGGGTTCATTCATTCGTTTGACATCATTTCGATTCGATTCGATCCGGGATCAGCCCGAGCCACATACCATGTAAGTATACCTAAAGCTATAGCTAGCGCCGTAACCTGTAACCAAGTACCATGGGTACTATCTCTCGAGCGAGTCGCACCCGAGGACGTTTTCTACAGGGTGTCCGATGACTACTCTGTTATCGCGTACTCTGAAACCGATGAGTTTACGGCCTGAGCGGGTGACCCTAATACCCACTTCGCACCGTCAACTTGTCGAGCAGGTGAAAGGGATTGTGGACTCGGAGAGAAGCGTGGTTGGACTCGGAGATGAATTTGACACGCCGATAGATGTCAACGAGGGATAAGGATGAGGAGGCTAAACACTGGAGATGCTCTCTCGCCCTGGATTCTAATTTATCTTCAGCGACGACAGTGATTGCTCCCATTCGGCACGCCTGCTAATTATTTTCTCATCCGAGTCCTTTGACCCGACATTGAACGTTGAAGAAGTCGGTCTTACATAGAACTATGGCAGGCGGGGTAGGAGGAGCTCCTGCGAAAAGGGTGGATGACAATGACCAGGGTAGCATTGTGGCGTAATTCCGCCGCCAACTCGCAGTCTCAACCATCGTCAGGTTCTGCCTTACTTTCTTCGTTCGCAACCTTCGATCATTATAACGAGTATTCCAACTCGATCTGAAAAGGTCCGCCCTTCTATAGTCCGTGGAGAGGATAATTGCAAACTGCTTGTCACTCAGGCTTGATGTAATAATATGTTCCATTATACGCCGTAACGCGTATGTATCTCGTGCTCCTCGTCTATTCGCCTTCTATCATCCTGCCAGACATTGCTCCCTTCCGTCAATTGCGAATGGTTCTCCTGTCTCTCCTCGGACGGCGGATGGAAAATGCGGCGTAACAGGAATCTGAGTACCCCACCTGCATGAACATTTTTCCTCGGAAAGATTTTCTTGAATTTTCGGGTGTATATACTCAGTTCGCGTTCAGTCTTGAATAATTTCACGGGCTGATCTGTGTCATGCATAACCAGGTCAACGAGGTTGACATGGGTGTTCAACACGACCTGTAGAATGGTTGAGAATTGTATGAAATGAGAGAACTTTCAACTCACATGGCGACATTCGACCAAGTCTTCAGATACTGGAGAAATCCCTAGCACATTACATAGAAGCCGCCAGTTATTGATATCATTCACGTCCATCCCGTATTTGTTATTAAACTGCTTGGTAAGGGCATCATTTAGTTTCTCCCGTGCAGCCTTTGTCGTTGCCGAGCCCCATTGAAATGTCTTCGCCATTCGATTAAACCGATCCCATACCGAGGAAGACGGATTGTGGTTGAATTGATATCCTGCAAAGAACCGGGCTACGTAGTACTTTTCACAAAGGTCTAGACGGCTGAGCTAGGAACATAGTGGTGTGAATTCGATCCGAAATGATTTTCAACTCGCGCACCTTGTTGGACACCAACCGGGGTTCAGGATTGTTTCTGCTGGGTTGTGTCACTGTCGCCACAATGATCGCGGGTGTGGTCGATGGAAGCGAGACATGCTTGGATGGTCCCTGGTCGATTATGGGGGCAGGGAATAGCGCAGCACTGCCAGCAACAGCCGGCTTGAACCTTTTGGCCCGGGGTTGTACTTCCGGCGCGGAGCTCGAAGGGCGTTTCAGGATTTGGGGATTTGACTCGGACGTGCATCTTGAAGGCGGCTGAGCTGAGTCCTGATATCATTTGTCTAGAGCTTCCTGGATATTCTTCAGTCGTTCGTTGCGGCCTGATTGCGAAGGTATTGAACTCGCAGCCCTGGGAATGTTGGATACACAGGCTAAAGGTATTCGAGCCTTCTGAGTTAGAGCCTGCTCAATTGGCTATCAGCCGTTGTGCCAAGCCAACGGGCGACTGGGAGTTAGAAGGCGTGGCAGCCGGAAGCGACGCGTTAGATGAGGGCATGTTTGCTAGTGCATCTGCTATGGCTTGGAGACGTGCAGCACTACCCATCCCGACCAAGGCCTCAAGACAGTGCCAATGGAAGCTACTTCGCGTGTCGGCGTTCAACTCAAACACGACAATTTTCAAGTTGTCGCCAATTCAAGTTATATACAGTAACCCGAAAAAGTAATGCACACGTGATTTTCTCCCCTTGTTCCCGCTCCTGCCAACCACTGGCAAATACTACGCTTCTTAGGGACTTCTCGGGCTTGTTGTGTTAGTAATGAAATGGGGATGTAAATAAAGTAGTGCTTCAATAAGGTAAACATTATTTTAGGAGAAATATGCTGAATACTGTAACCAATGTTGTGCAATTCTTTTTCGGCTCCCTTCTGGCAAAAGGGAACTACAGTCTTTCATGCCTCTTTGAGACGTCGGGGTCAATGAGACAAACAGCTTTGACGGCCACAGTTTTTGGCAAACACCCTCGGACTTTTTGTAATATCCATTAGATAGCTCACAGGTACCCATGTTCATAATTATACAAGGCTACGCCCAGTAGATATTCCAGGAAACTACTTTGTAGGTGATTTTGAGCCAAAACTGAAAATTGATGATGGGATAACAAGAGAAAATTTTCATTTTCGTATAAAGTTTGGAGAACATATCAATCTTACACCTTGTATAATGGACTGGAGATAGTAATTCTTCGATATCTATGGTGTGTTGCAAGAAATTTGGGAAAAGGTCTCAGACAAGCAAAATCAAGCATCACGTGAAGTCACATCACGCTTGCCAAATTGGGAATGGAAAATTCGACGCATATCAAGTTCTTTTACAGCATACTATGGTGAACAAGGCAAAGTCCCAAGAACTCAAGAAACAGATTCTTCGCCAAGAAGTTGATGGTCTCAAGGCTTATGCTGTGAAGATCTACTTGGAAGAACAACACAGATCACTTCCACCTGGGGAAAAGAAGAGGTCGTCGCATCAAATCTGCAATGACACATCAAATGACCACTTTGCAGCAACAGGGAGGCGCATTCCTCTGGATCACAACACCTTGCTCCGTCATGCTAAAGGTGGTGTAACGGAATGTTGAACGAGATAATGCGAAATTTGATCATCGCAAGCCAAGGTGGACCAAGCCAAAGATGCCGGCAATGGAAAAGGCCACTCGCAAGCCTGCTTTAGCCAATTTTACCACATAGAACCCAAGCAGTGACGAGGAGGAGGAGGAGGAGGAGGAGGAGGAAGATGTACAGATGTCTGTAGATGGTGATGGAGATAACGATCAGTGATCATCCCAATCGAGGAATCACACCTTGATGTGACTTGTCTCATTGACCCAGTTTCGCCTGATAATGACTTTTCGCACTGATCACCATTGTTGCATCCTTCAACATCACTTGATAATGATTTTATGGTGCTGAGTACATAGCTTACATGTATATTGTAGATACTGTCTACTTGAATTGTCAGTTTGTGGTGTGTAACGAATTTCTGGAGGTCATGAATATTTGATTGTCTCAAAGAGGCATGAAAGACTGTAGCTAATTTTTCATGTTCCAGACTACTGGACAACCTTTACCATCACAGGATACTTCCATTGCCTCTTCTCTTACTCCTGAGGCCCTATGACCTATACATCCCCCACAAAAAAGGCCTGAATTGTAAGGCTCCAACCATTCTATCTATATAACTGTTTTACATGGTTTATACTGTATATGTTTATGTTGATGTATACCACCTTGTCACCAAAGCCACATATACAGTAGTTAAATGGTATATAGATAGTCACACAGTTTAAGTAGAAGTAGTGGCCTGACACCCTACACTACTTGCTACACTACCTACAAATGGCTTAACAGAAGGGGCAGTTCACCCAACCACTGCCATGAGCAGCTGCTCACGGGGTACACTGCACTATGACATCATGTTCTGAGTAACAACACGTCAACAACAAATAATATCAACATCAACATCAACACTACCACCAAAGGCTCGACAATGACAATGGCAGTGACAACAACAGCAACAACAACAGCAACAGCAAGGACAAGGGTAAAGACAAGGGCAACAGCAGCAATGGCAATGACATCTGAGGCTTGAGACACATCTGCATCTCAAGCCTCAGGTATGTTTTTCTTTCTTCCCTAATGTGCTAACCTACACACAGGGGATGCAAGGCACAATGCTGGCAACCAGCTGCAGGCAAGCATGTGAAGGCTCAGGAGGCAACCTTCCTGAGCCTCTTAGTTTTTTCTTCAACTTGTTTTACTCTACTAATCATTATTTACAAAGAGACTATGTGTATGGAATGGGAACAGGAACGGGAAGCACAACAACATGAGGGACTTGTGAGGCACCACAATGACAGAAATGACCTCCATCAAGACAAGGCCACAGTGGAAACAGTGATGAGAGAGGGGGCCAATTCACACCAGGAATGACAGGGTCGAATGAGGAGACCAGTGATAGGGCCAGGAGGCATCACCTGGTCCCATATGTGAGTTTTTCTTTCCTTCTAATTTTAAGAACACTGAGAACATTTCTATGAGCAGGACCATAGTGCAACCTACACTTAGGAGCCCACCTACAACCACAATGCAAACAACACTGGGCAGACAAAGACAACACCACAGTGATGACCCCATGATGCTATGTGAGCAAGGTAAATGAGACCAGCAAGAAGAGCCTATCCAGGGTGGATGACACCCACATGACTGCATGGCCCATAGTGTTTGAAAGTCCAGTTCATCGAACCAGAAAAAAACCAAAACTGGACCAAACCAAACTGTGGTTCAGTCTTTTTGCAGTTGTCATTGCTCTCATTCCACAAGTCTAGTGGTTGGAGTTGCATTGAATTGAATATTTATTCAAAACCAATTAAAACCAGTTCTAACCGACCCTCATCTATGTACTATACTCCATGTAAGTAGATATAATTTAGTTGTAATTGAGAGTGATAATAACTAAAATAAAATAGTAATGGGGCACACCCATGAGAAAGAAACATGAAAAGCAAGGGTTTATATATGCTGAGGCTGAGCATGGACCATTTAGTCATGTGTACACACCCAAACAAAAAAGTGGTGCCACTTTTTCCATGGCTTCCAAACCAACAATGCCACATCCACAACCCACATCAATGCTCCTGCCCACTCTGCTTCCTTCCACCATCACCACTCTGTCAATGCCCACTGCTACTCCAGCCTTCAAATTGGGCCCTAATGAGGACACATCTGTTGTTGTTTGGGCCCCAGGTAATGTGTTCTTTTTTCCACTAACTGATCTTTTCTTTTCTTCTTTAGGTTCTAACTAACTATGTTATAACGAGATGGCACAATGCCACCACTGTGAGCCATTGCTCATTGGCAGAGATGGGGGTGCTTACAGGAATGACAACAGAAGCTGCCAACAACAACAACAATGATGGGGCACCACTGCCACATCATCATATGATGGTAGTTTTCATCAGAAATTGCTGATGTCTTGATCCCAATACCCAAGGCCAACACCCAATGATCAGGAATTAGATCACATGTGGAATTTTGAACCTGGCATGACTCGGCATAACTCAGCAACCCAAATCAGGTAATAGATAATGCAAGAGATCAAATCAGAGATCAACACAACATTGTGGCTGTTGCACCACATCATGCTCATCATTGGGGATGATGAGCACACTGTTCCTCTCATTCTGGACCGTTTCCTTTTACTTTTTTTGTATATAACACTTACATGTGTATATATAGTATCAATAAACAGTTATTTTCGCTTTTACACCTATGTTCAGCCTGTAATTCACATTCTCCCTTGATATGGGGAGGAGGAGTCTCTTCTTTTCATTGAGGGGCTTTACTATTGACAAGGCTGTATAGTATATCTGACTGGGGATACTTCAACATGAGTAGGGAAGGTGTGAAAGGGACAGAATTGATATGATGAGTAGATTGTATGCTGTCTACTGAACTTGGAAATCATATACAGCAATAAAACTGGGGAGCATGAGTTGGGTGTAAAAACAAGATCAGAATAGACAAAAAGGAGAATATACCTTATAAGGTCTGGAGACTGGAATATAGGTAAGTGACAACCTTTCCCCCATACTATTACATTCTGTTCCACTTACCTCAGATCCAAGATCCGAAAATACCTGAAAAACCTGAACTTGATGTGTTTTACTTATATGAAATACTTATTTGAAATGACTCCTTGATACAGATCATAGCTTAGTTACTTACACAGCTCTTAGTAATGACTACTTTTGTTAGGAACTGAGACTGAAAGGGATTCTGTGCGGGAACCAATTGGAAGTCCGGAGGGGTATCGAAAAGAACTTGGCTTCAACTTTTAAGAAGTTGCACCCTTCGCTTGTTATGGTGTTCTGATTTACTGGAGGATGATCAGGAATTCGAGTAGGGGACCGATTGGAAGTCCGAAGACAAAAGACAAGAGGGTGAATAACGTATGATATTCGAATTGCAGAATACAAATGAAATATCTAAGTTTAAATACTAATATTAAATCTGAGATTGGAGATCCTATCAGAGACCGAGGTAAGAGCTATGTACATTAGCTGTGGTCGGCAGTACTGGCAGTACCCGAGGTAAAATCCTATGAGTAACTACAGTAACTATGTACGAAGTCTACACTATGCACTGGAATGGAATCTGATCAACAAATATTGGAGTTTGGAGCGGTGTTCCATCGGAAGTCCAAGTCGGGTGGAACGGAATGTAACAGTATTTCCCCCTTAAGGCCGAGCCTTCGAGGCACGTGAATGTTGAGGTCTAGACTCGGCAATTTAATTTTTTTTTTTTAGAAAAATTTCATTTCTCCTCCTACCAACACCACCATGTCCAACGTTGGTACTTTTGATTTCTCTTGCATGTCCGCTGCGGACCAGTCCACCGTGCTTCTGCAAATGCTAGCACAGACCCAAAAACGAGTGGAGGAGGAACGGAGTGTGGAAAATGAACGAAAGGAACGAGAGTCTCGGGAGGCCGCTGAGAGGGAGGCCAGGGAGGCCAAGGAGGCCAAGGAGGCCAAGGAATTGGCGGCAGCAAAGGTAGCCAGGAAGGCTGCCAAAAAAGGCAAGAAGCAGGCACTGGCGATGGAGGTTGAGTCAGGAGCCGAGGAGGTGGCCGATGAGCGGCCAAAACCCAGAAAACGAGTGAAGACAGCGGAGACCATAGTGGAGACCGCTACAGAAGTAAAGGAAGGGTCACCTCTGGAGACAGCAGAGATGCCCTGCAAGAAGTAAGTGACAAATTCTTGCGTTCTTCTTTAGTTAATGTTCCTAGATGTTCAGCTAGCGAGCAGGAGTGCGTGCGGGTCTGCAAGGGCCGTGCGAAATCATGTTTGGTGTGCAGCAAAGTGAAGCACTGTTGCATAGGGGCAGTTTGGGGAAATGGGGAGGGTAATAGCGGAGAGGTCATAGGAGTTCTGTTGGGGTCCGTGAGTGAGGAATTGAGGGAGATGCAGGAGATGATGAAGGAAATGGCGCAGCTGCAACAGGCATCCATCAAGGTGGCAGCAGCGAATCTGGAGGAGGTGACGTGGGTAGTACAGGAGGTGCTGGATAGTTTCCAGTACTGTCAGGATAATGAGCGGGAGGACGAGATTTTCAATGAGTGGGTGGCGGACATGGAGTTTGGGGAGATGGAGAACAAAGTAGTGGAGTTGCAGGCAGAGGAAGTGGAGTACCGAGAATGGTTGAAGGAGAGGGCAGAGAAACGTGGGGCAGTAGGGAGTGTAGGGGAGGAAATTGTTGCTGAGGTAGTAGTTGAATCGGGTGTGGGGATGTAGGCGGGAGTCTGATCGGAAAGCTGATCATAATAAAATTTTCTTTTTTGTTCATGTTTTGTCGGAATGATGTAAGGAGTGAATGAGAATTTCACCGAATGTATTCTGATGGTGGGAAACAAGGATGCTGGGTGCCATCTGATGATGATAATGGTGATTTTGGTTGTAGGGGAGTTTCGAAATGGACCCATCGTAAGTTCAATGGAATGGGCCATTGTGGTAACTCAACCAATGGGATACCATTGTCTTCTTCATAGATGTCAGTGTCATGGTTAAATTGAACTGTAGATGTCTCTTCATCGTTATAGATTCTTGGCCCATATACCCTTTCCTAATACCAGCGGGCAAATCTGGCTTGTCCATAGACAATGGCTGCAACCAATACACTTAATAGAAATGCAAGGAGTGTAGTAGGAGAGAATGAGTTGTCATCCATTCTGCCGAGGTGGGGGTCTTGAAAGAAGATTTGTTAAATAATTCCCACGGCTCATTACAGTAACGACAGTGTTCTGTAGGCTGTAGGTGAAGAAGGGAATTCGGTTGGGGTCTGGCGGTAGTCCGAAGACTTGAAAAGAGCAAATAGGAAACCATCATGGGAGAGGACCAGGTTTGTTTGGGTAATGAGTGTGGAAATCCGAAATGATTTCTTGCATGTGGTCAAGTTCATTAGCCGGTAACCATGAGTTTTCTTCATTGGTTCCTTCATAACCAGCCCATTGGACAAAGCATAGGAGTTTACACTTTCTCCAATTATCGATTTTTGAATTGAGAATTTCGGCTATCTCGTATTCAATGTCATCATTGATTTCGACAGGAGGTGGAGGTGGTTGGGTATGATTTGGGATTATGTTTGGTACCGATGGTTCTAACTGGGAAACATGGAATACTGGGTGAATTGCATGCAAGTGTTCGGGAAGCCGAAGGGTGAACAAGTGAGTGCTGGGACGGGCTATAATTTCGAATGGTCCTAAATACTTTTCTGAGAGTTTCTTCGAGGGTCTAGTGGTACTGATGTTTTCTGCGTGAACATAAACTTGTTGACCAACACGGAAGTCCAGTGCAGGTTCCCATCGGTGATCTGCAGGACCTTGATAACGTTTTTGGGCTGCTGCCATCTGATTGTGGAGTTCAGCATGAAGTTCTTCAAGGTTGATAACGAATTCGCGGGCTTTGACGGATGCTAGCTTGCGTTCTGGGAAGACAGTGATGTTGGGATGATAGCCTTTGTTAGTGAAGAAAGAGGTTATGCCAGTAGTAGCACTAGGAGAATTGTTGTAGGTGAATTCGGCGAGGGGTAGGATTTCCGACCAATTGTCTTGTTGATACATAGTTGCAGAAAATACGGAGGTATTGTTCTAACGTTTGGTTAAAATGTTCAGTCTGACTGTCGCCTTCTGCGTGATAACCTGAAGTGAAGTGTATCTTCATATTCAAAGCTGTTCCTAAGGATCGGAAAAAATGCGAGATGAACTCAGATCCCCGATTGCATGTAACATGCGTGGGAACTCCATGCTTTGAAAAGATGTGTATAATGAATAGTCTTGCTAGTTCGGGTGCTGTAATAT
>QLOK01015532.1:0-20956 GCA_003313805.1 Tricholoma flavovirens
AAGTGCGCAAAAGTGCGGAAGTGCGCAAAAGTGCGGAAGTGCGCAAAAGTGCGGAAGTGCGCAAAATGCGGCTTTTGTCGGAGGTTTGTTGAACCTATGCGCTTTATGTATGTGATGTAAGCAACAACCATAGAATGTTGGATGGCAATACTCCTAAGCCACTGAACATGTCGGAAGCTTTGTGATGAGAAGTAAGCCAAAGCGCATGACAAAGGTGCATCAATGCGGTGAGTGCAGCTCGTGCAAATTGATCGGAAGGTAGGCGCAAGTATCGAGGTGGTCATAGGATGTTGTTTGGGGAGCGCAGAGCAGTAAGGAGTCGTATCACCAGCTCTCCTCAACAAAATCTTCACCATGGAGAACATCCCAATCACCCTGGACAGAATGATCAAGGCTGCATCAAAATATGATGGGAATTGGAGAAGAGTGAAAGCCATCTCAGGAAAAGTGCAAGAAACTCATGAGAAGAAGACTACTCCTCCCAAAATTACGAAACCGATGTTGGAGATAAACCAACTATCCCAACAAGAGCAAACCAAACACATGCAGAAGGGACTCTGCTTCGTATGTCATAGCCCCAGACATAGAGCCGCCGATCACAAGTGCGGGAATTTCCTGCCACTAAACCAACAAACAAATAACTGCAAATACCAACAACCAGAGCAGATGAACCACTTCTTCCCAAAGAGAAAGGGAGCCAAAGCGTACACAAATATCAAAGCTATTCTGGGAGACTTAGACGAAGAAGAGAGAGGGAAGACCCTCACACTCATGGAAGAGACAAGTTTTTAAAGAAGTGGCTTGCACCAAAGCCGGGTACTGCTGAACTTTCTGTCTGCTCTGTACTACTAGCCACTTTAGAAACCCAATCAATGCATTTGCCTATTAAAGTGGGAGCAGATGAAGGAAAAGACGTTGACACGAAAGCCCTCCTCAACAGTGGGGCAGGAGGAATTTTCATGGACCACAAATTCACTGATAAACACGGGGTAAAGCCCCTCACACTAGCAAAGCCAATCTTCATACAAAATGTGGATGGAACCCCAAACAAGAAAGGAACTATCACCCACTACGCTAGAGAAGAAATGGAAATTAATGGTAGGAAAAGCAAGACAACATTCCTGATCACCAGACTAGGGAATGAGTCAGTTATTCTAGGATTACCATGGTTACAAAAGGTAAACCCTATTATTGATTGGAAGAAGGGAACTTTCGAGTTCCAGGAAGACCATTGCCTTGCTCAAGTACAAAGGATTGTAGAGAAAACCAGGAAAAATCACAGAATGCTCGGGAGAAAAAGAACACCCAAGACAACTGTTTAAGAAATCCCAGACAAGGACGAACCCATCAGCATAGGACCGCAGGAGTATGATCTGGGAAACCCGACCACCAGAGAATTCACTGAAGAAGGACAACCTATGATCGCAGAAAGGAACAACTTATGGATTAAGGTAAAAACATTGGTATCTCAACACTTGGCACATGGTGCAGAACAAGAAAAAGGCAAACCCCTCAAACAGCTTCTACCCCCTGAATTTCATCACTGGAAAAGGGTATTTGAGCAAACGGCATCAGAAAAATTCCCTGAATCACAACCTTGGGACCACACCATCAACCTCAAACCAGATTTCGTCCCAAAAGATTGTAAAGTCTATCCTCTCTTGCTTACCAAACAGCAGAAATTAGATGAATTCATCGACAACATCCTACAAAAAGGGTATATCCGAGATCCCCAATGGCCTCTCCTTTTTTCTTCATAGCAAAAAAGGACTCTGAAGCGCTTCAACCCTGCCAGGACTACCGGTATTTGAACAAGGGAACCGTCAAGAATGCCTACCCACTTCCCTTGGTTGGAGATTTAATGGACAAATTACAAGGTGCGCAATGGTTCACGAAAATGGATGTCTGCTGGGGATACCATAATGTCTGAATAAAAGATGGGGACCAGTGGAAAGCAGCATTTAAGACCAACAGAGGGTTATTCAAACCAATGGTAATGTTCTTCAGGCTGTGCAATTCACCTCCTACCTTTCCGGCAATGATGAATGACATATTTAAAGATATGTTGCATGAAGGATGGGTAATAATCTACGTGGACAATATTCTCATTTTCTCCAAAGGAAAGCAGAACACCAGATCAGATCAGAACGAGTCCTACAATGGCTCCAAGAACATGACCTTTATCTCAAAGCAGAAAAATGTAAATTTGGGGTGCAAAAGGTAGAATTTCTGGGGATAATCATTGAACCTAACAAAATTTCTATGGACCCAATAAAACTGGCAGGGATAAAGGACTGGCCTGAACCAACCAACGTAAAAGTGGTAAGATCATTTTTGGGCTTTGGAAATTTTTATAGGAAATTCATCGGACACTTCACTGATCTGGCAAAACCACTCAACGAATTAACAGAGAAGACCAAGCAATTTGAATGGACCTCTGAATGTCAACTGGCATTTGATGCTCTCAAGAAGTTTGCTGAAACCCTGGTACTACTGATGCCTGACTCCACCAAACCCTTTGCAATAGAATCGGATGTGTCAAAATGGGCCATGGGAGCAGTCCTCCAGCAAAGAGATGTCAACGGAGACTGGCACCCCTGTGGTTACAGTAGCTTACAAAACTGTTACAATGTTTTGCATATTTGTATAGATCAGTCTGTAAAATAGGAAATAAAATTTCAGAATTCTTAAAAATATTATGGAGCATACCTCAATATCACAAGAGGTTGCCTGAAAGGTCTCAGGGTCATGTGACATCATTTCATAAGTTAAATAAACCATTTAATTCAGTCACTCATTGTAACAGTTTTGTTGCACTGATTTTTTAGTCAGAAATATGGGCAAACCACATGATTTTGTTGATTATTATAAACAGTTACAAACAATATCATGTGACTAGGTATATATAAGAGCTCTCCACCAGTTGGCATCTCATTCCAACCCCCCACCAATCATGCGCAAGCTCTCTTCTGCTCAAACACTTCATGTTCTTGAACTTCTTGATGCTGGCCTTTCAGTATGCCCAATTGCTCATCAAACTGGTCTCAGCACTGCTACTATTAGTCGCATTCGCTCTGAGCACCATTCTGACCAACCAAAGTCATCTGGTGGTCGACCTACTAAGCTTACTACTGCCGATGTTGACTATGCCAGGCAGATTATTCGTATGGGAAAGGTGGAGAATGCCACTGAAGCAGCACATACACTCCAGGATATCACCAATACCCCCTTCTCTTCCCAAACACTTCGTCGCCACCTCAAGAAATGAGGCATGAAACCTGTAGTCAAGCAAAAACGCCCCCTACTCAAGCCTCACCACCGTCGTGCATGACTGGAGTTTGCTGAGAGGCATGCTGAGTGGACACTGGGGGATTGGAAAAGGATAATATGGTCAGATGAAACTAAAATTAACTGGTTGGGGTCAGATGGAAGGAAATATGTGTAGAAAGATAGTGATGAAGGTCTGAGTGATAGATTGGTTGAAGGAACAGTCAAGTTTGGAGGTGGAAATTTGATGATGTAGGGGTGCATGGGATGGGATGGTATTGGATATGCTACCAGGATTGAAGGAAGGATGGATGCTGACCTTTATGTCAGCATAATGGAGGATGAACTTCAGAAAACACTGGAGTATTGGGGTAAAACTACTGATGATGTTATCTTTCAACAGGATAATGACCCCAAGCATACCAGTAAGAAGGCCAAGAAATGGTTTGAGTACAATGATATCACTGTCCTCAAGTGGCCTGCATAGTCTCCTGACCTGAATCCTATAGAACATCTATGGAATCACCTCAAAAAAAGGCTTGGAAAATATGAGGAGCCTGCTAACAGTGTTGGAGAGCTTTGGGAGAGGGTTCAGAAGGAATGGGAGAAGATTCCAAAGGAGGAATGTCAGAAATTGATTGAAAGCCTACCTAGAAGACTTGCAGCAGTAGTTAGAGCAAAAGGAGGCTATACCAAGTACTAATTTATATCCAAAACATCAGTGCAACAAAACTGTTACAATGAGTGAGTGAATTAAATGGTTTATTTAACTTGTAAAATGATGTCACATGACCCTGAGACTTTTCAGGGAGCCCCTTGTGATATTGAGGTATGCTCCATAATATTTTTAAGAATTCTGAAATTTTACTTACTATTTTACAGACTGATCTATACAAATATGCAAAACATTGTAACAGTTTTGTAAGCTACTGTATATCTCTCACTCATTCACCCCTACAGAAAGAAACTACGAGATTTACGACAGGGAACTCCTAGTGATTATACAGTCACTGGAAACATGGAGACACTACTTACTCGGCTTGGAACACCCAACAACAATTATGTCTGATCATAAGAATCTCACCTACTTCAGAACCATGCAGAAACTCAACAGAAGACAAGCCAGGTGGAGCTTATTCCTCTCGGAATTCAACCTACAGCTAGTCCATGTTCCTGGATTGCAAATGGTACAAAGTGATGCATTATCCCAAAGACAAGACCACGTCCCCGAAATGACACCAACAATGAAGACACCACTCTCTTACCAGACAACTTATTCATCAAATTCATCAATACATCAATACACGATTTGTTTGCTGAACAAATTATGAAAGAGGACCTAGTACAGGATGCGATCAAAGCGCTCAAGGAAAAAGGGACTCCACCGATAAAATCATCCTTGGAAGATTGGAAGGTAGAAAACAGACTATTGTTCTTCAATGACAGATGCTATGTGCCAAACAATGCTAACCTCCGAAGGCAATTGGTAGAGAAGTACCACAATTAACTACCAGGAGGGCACCCCGGACAATGGCAGACAACAGAATTACTACAAAGGGACTACTGGTGGCCTGGGATGGTCACATTTGTCAAAAACTACATAAAAGGGTGTGCAAACTGTCAACAGATGAAGGTCAATGCACACCTGACAATGCCACCCCTCTCTCCCATCAAATCTGATGCAACATGTCTGTTTGCACTTGTGACAACTGATTTCATCACGGACTTACCAGAATCTGATGGATTTGATGTGTTGATGGTTGTGGTAGACCATGGGCTTACTAAGGGGGTAATTCTAATCCCTTGTAACAAAACAGTTGATGCTATAGGAGCCGCCACCCTTTATCTGGATTACGTTTACACAAGGTTTGGTCTTCCTGACAAGCTAATCTCTGACAGAGACCCGAGATTTGCCTCCCAGCTATTTCAAGAACTCGGACAGATCTTCAGGATCAAACTAGCAATGAGCACCACTTACCATCCACAGACTGATGGGGAAACTGAACGGGTAAACCAAGAAGTTGAAGTCTACCTTTGGGTGTTTTGCTCTAACAACCCTGAGAACTGGAAGCACCTTCTACCCATGGCAGAATTTGCACATAACCAAAGGACACATTCGGTACAGAAGAATTCCCCATTTTATCTTATGATGGGATATGAACCAAAGACAATTCTGCTTCCTTACATGAAAACTAATGTACCGGAATTAGAAAAGAGGATCATCCTCCTCCAAAGAGCACGAGACAAAGCTTTGGTGACTCACGAACTCGCCAGACAAATGGTCTCTGAATGAGTCCATTGGAACTTCTCCCCATTAAAATTAGGACAGAAGGTATGGCTCGAAGCAAAGAACTTAAAAATTGCCTATCCATCTAGGAAACTGGCTCTGAAACGTCAAGGGCCTTTTACAATAAAAGAAGTTCTCAACCCTCTGAATTACCGACTAGACCTCCTGAAGCAATGGAAAATACACCCAGTCTTCCATACCACCCTCCTCACTCCCTATTTTGAAACCGATACCCATGGACCAAATTTCTCAGAACCACCACCGGATCTTATAGAAGGGGAAAAGGAATATGAAGTAGAAGCATTGGTCACACATAGAAAGAAGGTGCGAGGATACCATTACCTGGTGAAATGGCAAGGTTATCCAACCTCAGAAAATTCTTGGGAACCAGAACAGAACCTATCTCATGCAAAAGAACTGCTAACAGACTGTAAAAGAAGAAAGAAACTCTAACAAAAAAACAACAACAAAGACAACCACAATCAACATGCCTCTCCCAATCGCCTTACACATTCTCCCTAGTTACTTATTCCTATCCAATCACGACAACCAACCAGCTATCCAACAGGCCCTACTTCACCACCCTAACTTAGTCCCACTGTACAATGCCTGGTCCCTTAACCAACACATCCTTGCCAACACGCAGGCACAAGAACGTGCTTTACTCTCTGCTCTCATCGATGTGGGGATCCTACCCATTCTATTACCTCTCCTCCCTCCATCTAATAACCGACCTTCACTGACCCCTTCCTCCAACAAAATCATTCAGAAGAAAGACAAAGGCAAAAGGGGGCCCTACTGCTACCTATGCAAACAAAAAAGACACTTTCCATCCTACTGTCCTCAATCCACCTGTATTCACTGCAAAAAGACCGCTCCTGGACATCCTTCAGTTCATTGTCCTACCCTCAAAGAAGAACCACTCCACTCCAATTACTCCAACACCTTCAATGATGCCACCTGGGCAAATATCACCAGAGAACCAATCGGGGACTATTAGTCCCAAACAAGAACAAATAGTATAGATTTCTTTTTATATTCGTCTACTTTTCTCTCTTTTCCTTTATATCTGTTTACTTCTCTCTTTACCTTTTAAAGCACCTTCTTCTTCTCTCCTTGACGAAATGTCCTCTACCACCATCTGCGAGACCACCACTACTTGCACCTTCTCTTCACCCCCTGAAAACCCCTGGCCTGTTAAACCCATCTTGATCACCTTCACAATCGCCCTAGCCCTGGTCCTCACCTTCTTCACTCTCTTACAAATCTCACGATGGCAGGAACGCCATTTCCCAAGGACATCGCCCTCTACCCACCCAAACAGAACCAGCACCATCCGCTTTAATCATGATACCACTAGCGAAGAGCTGGAATTAGATGGCCTCCAACCACCACCACCCATATGCAAACTGAGCGACCTCCCCTTCCCACCTCTGGCTAGAACAAGACAAGTAACATTTGAACGATGAGCCACCCCATTGAGAGTCGAGATACCCTCCTCTCTGACCACCCCTGAAAACCCCCTCCCATTCAGTGAACCCTTGCCGACCTCTCCCATTTCTACGTCCACCTTGTCACAGGCGCATCAGGCCATGTTCCCATCCCCAGCCACAGACTCAGCTAACCCTTCACCACACCCATCATGGGGCTCGGGAAAGTCAAGGTATTAATTGAAGAAAATCAGCAATTTTCGAGATAAAGAAGGGGTAATGTTACAAATTTTGTAAGCAACAAACGGACCAGGATATTCTTTTCCTTTCTTTTCCTATTATTTATTCATGCTTACCATTCCAACAGACTATCACCCTATTACTCCCTCTGACATCCATCTTCTTTCCACCAATCATTCCCCTATTTCTCCCTTGATATTTATCCTTTATTGTTTCCTCTTTCTGATTTCCATCTAATTCGCCCATTGGTAGATAAGGACTATTCTTCTTTTATATAAACTGTATTAGTTAGAGGTCTTGCTCCTCAGCTTGACCTGATCAATCAATGTTCTCAACTCAACAAGCACGACCGCCCTCAACCACTCAGAAAGCCTCTGAGTTGGTAAGACAGAATACGTTACTGAGAAGGCCTCCAGACATTAAGAGCCCATAAGGCTTATGTTGAGGTGCCTTGGACGTTGGTGCATGACTTGCAGAAGTCCTGAACAAAGGTACAAATGTTAGGCCAAACATATTCTCAGCAAACAGCTTCTAGGGTTTTATTCAACCTGAAGTGTCAAGCCAGGATGTGATCATGTTTGTACTGAAGGACTTTAAGCCTGAGGTCTAAGACATCAGGTACAAATATCCGATCATTGAGCTGAAGTAGCCACTTTCGTCAATGGTCCATTTGGGATTACTAGGATTCAGGAATTGTTCAGCCAAAATGGGATCTTGAGATAAGGAAGAGTAAATGTCATTGTGGAGTTTCTCAGCATCCATAATGATTGCAGATTGAATGATTGGAGTTGCTAAGTAACATGTAATGAAGCTGATACTTGTTCCTGGGTAAAGATGGGTTGAAGGTTACTTGGGTTCGCCAGGCCAAAGTTGCTATTTCCCCCTTTGTAGTAGACATCCCAATGTCTTGTTAATGCATTGGGTTTTGCCCCCAACTTGCTGGGATGGAACCAAATGACCCTATTGAACTGAGAGAGGTACTCAGACCAGCGTGCTTGGTGCCATGTGAGGATTTTCATAGTGGTGAAGTACTCCAAATTTTTGTGATCTGTGACCACATCAATTGAGGTGCTGCTACCTTTGAGATATTGATGCTAGTGTTTGAAAGCCTCAAACATCGCGAGTAGCTCTTTGTCATGAGTGTCATAATTAAGTTCAGCAGAATTAAAGGAGTGGGAGTGAAAAGTGATAGGGTGAATCTCACTATCAGCTGTGCAGTGGGAAATTATAGCAGCAAGAGCATAATCAGAAGCATCTGTCTCCAAGATCATTTTGGCATCAGGTACCCAGTTAATATGGGTGCTTCTGTGAACTGATTTTTTAAGAGGTGGAAAGCTTCTTGGCATTTCTTGTCGAGGTGCCAAGGGAAGCCCTTTTGGGTGAGCCAAGTGAGTGGAACAACAATGTCAGAATACCCATAAATAAACTGTCAATAGAAATTGCAGAATCCTAAAAAATCCTTCACTCTTCAGGGTTCAGGCCAATCCATAATTGTTTGAACTTTGTCTTTGGCCATACAAAGCCCATCGGTGGTGAGGATGAGGCCAAGGTATTCAACAGAATCTTTGTGGAATTCACATTTCAGGGCAGCCACAAAAAGCCTGTTTTTGCAAAGCTGTTGTAACACTTCCTTGACATGAGCTTTGTGCTGGCTCATATCTTCAGAGTAGATTAATATATTGTCCAAGTAAATAATGACACAGACATCCAAGAGGTCACTGAAGATGTCATTCATAAAACACTGAAAGGCAGCAGGAGCATTAGTAAGCCCAAAGGGCATTGCAAGCCATTCAAAAGAACCATAGCAAGTTTGGAACATTGTTTTCCATTCTTTGCCATCAGTGATTTGGAAGAGGTGGTAGGCATGCCAAAGGTTGATTTTGGTGAATATTTGGGCCTTCTTTGGTGCATCAAGAAGATCCAAAAGTAAAGGCAGTGGATAACAGTCTTTTTTCATGATTCTATTGAGGCCACAATAATTGATGCAAAGTCATAGGCTGCCATCTTTCTTTTTCACAAAGAGGATAGGTGCACCATGGGGAGACTTGGAGGGCTGAATAAAACCTAAATTGACATGTTCTTTGATAAAGAGGTGCAGAGTTTCCAACTCTGACTGAGAAAGAGAGTACATTTGGCTGGGAGGTATTGAACCTTCCTCCAAGTCAATTTTGAGGTCATAAGAATGGTGAGGAGGAAGGGCATCAGCTTTTCCTTTACTGAAGACATCTGAAAATTCATGGTGTTCTTCTGGAACTGAAGTTAAGTCTGGGACTGCTTCAGTAGCAGCCCTGCCAAAAGTGCCATCAGGAGTGATCTGAAGTTGGAATGCCACAGAACCAGGAAGTTTACTAGCATGTAGATATGCAGCAGTGTTAATCAAGGAGACTAGAGGGGGGGTTGTGTGAGGTTGGGGGGTTTTGGGAGTTTCAGGAATGCGGGTAGGGCTGAGATTTGGTCCTATTTCAGGAACCAATGGTGTGTTCACAAGAGAGGGGTTTTGCAGCAGGGGTTCTGCTACCAGAGGAGACATCAGTGGTGCTGGACCTCTGTGTTTAATGGAGCAGAAATCAATGTGGCCTGAATCCCAGTCAATCAACAGATTGTATTGTTTCAGTCAACAGCATCCAAGGACTGTAGAACAGGAAGAGTCAAGCAGGGTTACATAAAATGTCAAATTGAATGTTTCACCACAGGCAAACATAACTGTAAGTTTGGCTGTCTGGGTAATGATAGCATTGCAAGTGCCATCAAACAGGTGGAGGTCAACCAAGGCAATTGAAACAGTAGGTAAGTTGTTGTTATCAACATATGCAGAGTCCACAAAACAATGGGAAGAGCCAGAGTCAATAAGAGTTTGGGTGGAAATGGAATGTGTCAGGATGGATGGTGTGATAAACAGGGAATCAGGTTCGGAAAGAGCAGACATGTTGAGGTGGACATATTGAGCTATGCAGAAAAGGCCAATGCAACCCTCAGCCCGTGTAGCATTTTTCAGAGGGTTGCAGACTATTTTTTTGAGTCCAAAGTTTTGGCTTTAGAATTGGTGGCCGAAACTTTTGCAGCTTGTCCTTTAGCTGCTGCAGACTTTGGACAATCATGAGCAATGTGTCATTTTTTACCACAGTATAAGCATAAGCCTTCCTTCATGTGGTGTTCTTGTTTATATCCTGTCAGTTTACCATTCTTGCCCAATTTGTTGGAAATTGAGTTCTTGGGTTTTTCCTTAGATGATCCCAAAGCTTTTGAAGTGGACATCAAATTGTTGGTAGTGTTAGAGGGTTCAGGAGGGAATTGAGAATTAGGTTTCTTGTTAGAGTCCTTTTTATTCAGGCTCCTGACAACTGCCAAAGATTTGGTCTCTAGATGAGTTTCCTCTTCTTGCATCCAATAGATGTTATCAGCATCTTGGGCTTTGAGATGTAAGCCAGCTAAAGTGTTAGGTTTGCCACCACAGAGTACTTCAGTGTGGATTTGAAGGGGTAGGCCATGGAAGTATTGATTGCAAAGGGCTGCCTCATTCCAACTGACTCGAGAAGCCAGTTCCCAAAAGTCAACATTATATTTGACCATACAGGCTGTCATCTTCATGCTGAGTTCATGGAGGGATTTTTTGGCATCACCAACAGGATCATGTGGACTGAAATTATCTTCAAGCTCTGAGAGAAAGGCTTGGTAGTCCCACATCCAGTGAGCTGATTCTGTGGGGTCGTTTAGTCCAGGTTCAAACCAACTAAGGGCAGACCCTTTGAGGTAGGAGAGAATAAACAAAATACTTTTCTCATCAGAGGCATATACTTGAGGATGATCTCTAAAGTGAAGATTACAAGAGACCAGAAAATCTCAGAGTTTTCAGGGGTTGGAACCATCAAAAGTGTCAGGTTCTCAAACCTTGATTTTTTCGGTTTTTGGGGCAGCATTTCGGTGCAAGTCCTTAAGGCTGCCTGAAAGCTCAAATATTGTGTGAGCAAATCTATCTGCTGGAGGCTGGTCGGAAGGGGCTTGACTACCATTATCATCAGGGTCATTAGGACCATCTGGATCATCTGGATCATCTGGGTCACCATTGCTACCAGTGGGAGGTTCATCAGGGTTGTCCTCAAGAGGAGGATCTACATAATCAAGAGGAGTAGGGATTTGGGAATTAGTCAGTGATTGTTCAGGTTCTTGAGTGTCTCTAATAGACATGATGTTCATGCTAATTGATGGGGCTCCTTCACCTAATTGATGAAGGTCATGAAGATTTGCTGAAAGTTGTTGAAGGTCTAGATGGGCTAAGGACTGATCGATGAACTGCTGCTACTCCTAGAGTTGCACCTGCACACTGGGAGTTTTGAGTAGTTCTTTGTCAAGTTCTAGTCTGGGACATAGAATAACAGTGAAGTGTGAGTTCAAATCTACTGTTAAGTACTGATCTCTTTCAGGAACTCATTCAGGAATACTGCAGGGCCAAACAAGGGAACAGAAGGGACTTGGCTTCAACTTGTAAGAAGTTGTGCCCTTCACCTGTTATGGTGTCCCAATTTTAAGGAGGTCAGAAGTTGAGGTAGTTCTGGATTAATCCAGGAACCTGAACAAAGAAGGGAACAAAGGTTGAGAAGGAGATTGACTAGATTCAACATTTGAACTGCAGAATACAAACAAAGTAACCAAGCTTTTATACTAAGTATGTACTTGTGGATCAGTGATGTTTCAAGAAGCTGAGAGGTTGCCAAAGTAGTCATTACTAAAAGCTGTGTAAGTAACTAAGCTATGATCTGTATCTAGGAGTAATTTCAAATAAGTATTTCAAATAAGTAAAACAAATCAAGTTCAGGTCTTTTGGGTGTTTTTGGATCTTGGATCAGGAGCAATTTCAAATAATTGAAACATATTGAGTTCAGGATTTTTCAAGTGTTTTTTGGATCTTGAATCTGAGGTAAGTGGAACAGAATATAACATATTCTTAGGCTTAATCTGCTCTATACTCTAAGTACACCAGTGGAGTAGGGTATCCGGGCACCTACTCTGGGTAGTCACATGATCACATAGTTAGTAGACAATGCACATGTACATAGAGGAACAGAACATGATCATCATCACTGAAGCGCATAGCTAGAGCCAGGCTCCTGAGATGTCTCCATCTTGGTGATGAGAGTAAGCTTCAAAACATGTCCTTGACAACAGAACCAGAACCAGCACCAGAACCAGAAGCCACAGACCCAGAACCAGAAACTACAGACCCAGCGCAGTTCATTTCCTGGAAATATGTAATGTCAAACGCCTTGCTACAGCCTCACCCAGCACATGTGGAGTAACCCTTAAAAACTCATGGACCGAGACAGCAGAGGATGTTTTCTAAAGCGAAATAGAGCAGATACCATAACCTTGATGACGTCAACATCTAGTTCCTTTTCCTCTAGTCTACCATCAGACAGTTCTCTCACCACATCTACCAAATCTAACCAATTGCCAACATGATCCCCAGCATTGCCCCCTGCACCACCACCATCACCAAGCCAAATACCATTTCCACTCCCTAGCTTGCCTATCATGCTACTAACTACCCTCGAAGAATTTGATGGCAAACCAGACAGCAAGATTCAAGGGCCAACATTCATCATGTGGTTCTTGCGAATAATGCATGAAACCCAAGTTACAGCAGATTGCAACAAATAGAACAATTTGGGCTATACATCATACTGGATTCACCAGCCAAAGAGTGGTATGCTAACATGGGAAGCATCATCGAGCTTGGACCACCTTTGAAAGTGAATTTCGAAGCAGATTCCCTGGAGTGCAGAAGGTGAAGAAAATGGGTGCAGAATTAGAGAAAGAGATGCTCAAGATGGAGTTAACAGCTGATGATCTGGATAAAACGGAGCCATATGGTGGAGTAGAAGTGGAGGCATATAAGGTGCATGCGAAGAAGCTTCTCAAGATGGCAAAGCGAGCCAAGATTGACTTCAGCACAGTAAACATTGTGCATGTATGAGATAAACTCCCAGAGATCCTCAAAGACAAAGTCAGTGAGTTGCATGCCAATTGGAAAGCATTCTGCATGGCTATTGAAGGTGTCAACAGGACGTACATCAGAGACGGAGTTAAGAAGCATCAAGAGCAAGAAGCAAAGATCAACTCTCTTACCAACCAGCTGAACGAAGTAGAGCACATGCTAGCACGAGCCACCAATCCTGTTTCTGACCTAACCACACAGTTCAACCGCACTGCCATCAGTAACACTCAAACAGCTCCATCCAATGCACCTCAATGCCAGTTCCCACAGCAACCAAATACCCACCAAGCTGGACCCTGTCCATCAAGCATCACCACAGAAGATGAAAAAGCTATAGTATGGGTGAATATGGTGAAATACCCACAACACCCCAGCACTGCTGAAGGTCGCACATCATACTTCGAGCAGCTATGCACCTGGAAAGCAGCACATGGTGAGAACACACCTATCACCATACACACACCATTTCCACTGTGACCAGGAACAGTGCCGGTTTGCTCAGGGGAGTGTTATACATGCAGGATGCAAGGCCATAGAGGTGCAGACTGCACAGTGGAAGGCACAGTGAGGATACCACCACAAGAGAGTAGATGGAGAGCACTATGTGGTAGGTGCCTAGGACGAAGCCATCAAGACCAAGTAGCAGTGGTGAACCACATAACAGATGTGGGAGAGTTCGCATGGGCAGGGTATGGAGAAGAGCAGGAAAATGGGGAAGGGCCACTCATCTAGAGAATAGACAGGTGGCCTTGAATTCTTTGTCTGATGGGCTCACCCCAGAGATCTTCACTCTGCATGCCACCCCTGTTGTATCTAGTACAAATGTGAATGACGACATCATCAACCTGTATTCAATTGAACAGTCAGAAGCTACTACAAATACAGCAGCAGAAGAAACTCCATTCACACATGATATCCACATCCTTGGGCCCAATGGGGAAGCACTAACAGTCAGAGCCCTATTCGATGGTGGCACAATGGTCAGCGCCATGAGTACCAAAGCCTTCAACAAAGCACAACACAGTCTGGGAAATGCAACACAGTCTAAATGTCAGTTGCGAATGGCAGATGGAATGATTGTGCCATCACAGCAGAAATGGGAAGGGCCTATAGAGCTAGGTAACATGAGGGTTACCAGAGGGTTCGAAGTGTTCGATGGTAAAGGGGGATGGGACTTCCTGTTTGGGAAACCACTGCTCCAACAGTTCAAAGCAGTGCACGACTACAGAGCTGATATGGTGACAGTCAAGCACCCACATACTGGACTCGAAATCATTCTGTATAACCAGTCGCACCCCTCAACTGTGAACACTATGAACAAAAAGGGCATACACCTCACACTAGATGTGGAACAGCAGGAAAACACAATAGGGGGCACATCTGGCGAGAAACCCCCTTCGAGGCAAGTCCCAAGTACCATTGATATAGACATACAACCCATGTATGACAAAAACATTGAGAACATGGATTGTCAACCATCCATTCCAAATTAAGCAATCAAAATGAAGCAGCCAATGGAGGTAGTACTGGGGGAAGATACAAATAAGCAGAGTGATAACTCAGGGGGTGAGGAACAGCTCCCCTCAAGGGAAGTAATCATCAATCTCAACTCAGACTGTAAAATCTGTAACACTAACAATGTACCTGGGTATGGACTAGACAACCTAATACAGGTGAACCACATCGATAATGTGGGCACAGGCAGCAATGTCTATACCAGACATATGGATCCCTTCAAACCAGAACACATAGCACAAATAATATCAGAGGTCACCATAGGACCCAACACTACACCTGACAAACGTCGAGAAGTCGAAAACCTAGACTGCTTTGCACTAGTGATGAGTGAGGTAAACACTGTGCCCAGAGCAGTACATAAACTGAACATACCACTGGAAACAAAATTCCAAACAAGAATAGGACAATGATCCCTAAATCCAGCTCAAAAAGAATACCTCCATATGAAAGTCAACAAGATGGTGGATGCAGGAGTCATTGCACTGATACACCCCAGGGATGTAATGTATGGGCAGTAGCACCAGTGGTTTTCTTGAAGATGACCCACAAAGGCCAAGGCCTTCTCCTGGATGAGCTAAAACACTGTGTTAATGATCAATGCATAACACTGGGATTACCGAGTGCAGAGAACTTACCACCGCAACCTGCAGAACAGAGAAGCTCCAACTCTGAGCAATCAACAGGTCAAAAGTGGTGCCTATGTCAAGACTTCTCCGAAGTAAACTGAGTCATGGAAATTGCACCAATGCCACAGGGCAATATACAAGGGAAGCAGCAGCAGTTATCAGGGCATTGATATGTACACATTTTTAATTTTGCAGCTGGGTTCTATGCCATCTCCATTGACCCCAGTTCACAGCCATACATCACTTTCTTCATAGAAGGCAAGGGCTATTTCAAATACCTACACCTACTGTTCAGAGTTACAGGGGGCCCTTCTGAATTCAGACAGCTCACAGCAGAGCACCTGTGCGACATTGTCGGCAACAACACATCAAACTTTTTGTCAACAATGGAGGTGCATCAGCAAACACCTTCAAGGAAGGTATGATGAAACTCCATATGCTACTTGAAAGAGTACAACAGGAACAGCTCTCCCTATCAGCTAGCAAGCTTCATGTCTTTATGACTGAAGCAGTTTTTGCAGGTGCAATGGTGGGACCAGATGGTGTCAAACCAGATACAGCACAGCTTACTGCAATAGTGAACTGGCTGCAACCACAGGATGCCTCACATCTGGAAGGGTTCCTGGGCCTATCAGGCTATTTCTGTGACTTAGTCAAAGGGTACACAAAGCTCAAAAAACCTCGGAGAGACATTCTACATGAATAGACACTCCCAATGTTCCTAGAAATCAAGCAGCAATTGGTTTCAGAGCCAGTTCTGCAAGCACCAGTGTTCGATGGCACACCCTTCATCGTCACCATGGACAGATCCAAAGATGTGTTCACTGGCGTATTGACCCAATGCATCACAACAACACTACCAGGAGGCAAGAAGGTGACATGCCTACACCCCCTGGGATATGCCTCTAAGAGAACATCAACATCAGAGGAGAAGTATAAGCCATACCTGTTGGAATTTGCTGTGCTAAAGTTCTCTCTCAACAAATTCTCAGATATGGTCTGGGGCTTTCTGGTAAAGCTGGAAACTGATTGCCAGGCCCTATGGGATGTCTTGCTGAATGATACACTACATGCAACACATGCATGTTGGCGGGATGGAGTTCTAGCATACAATATAATGGATGTACAACATGTCCCTGGGACCAGCAACATTGCAGATGGTATAAGTCAGCAGTACAAGGAAACACTGAAAGAGTGTGAAGATGGGAGTGAATGGGACATATGTCCTGATCCAGACGCACTAGCAGGTGTAGTACAAAATTTGTTTCAGGTTGAAATACCAACTGAACACCTCAAGCTATGCACACGCTTTGCAAACAAGCCCATGTTCATACATATTATAGATGCCCTGCTCGAAATGGACCATGGGACAAGGATCCAAGATCAGAAGCGTGCACAGCATAATGCAGTGAACTATCAGATTGATGAAGGAAAGCTGTGGTTCATCAGAGGCAGCAGCAGAGTTAGGGCGAGGCCATGGAGAGAATGCATCACAAAAAGAGAGGCCATAGAACTTGCTAGAAAGGAGCATGAAAACAGGGGCCACTGGCATAGGGACAGCATAAAACTAGCCTTAATGGACAAGATACATAGCCCAGCACTGGACAGCTCAATTGTAACAGCCATCTCAGACTGCACCCAGTGCAAAAACTTTGGAGGCGTGCATCTCCATGCCCTGCTCAATCCCATCACACATCAACACCCCTTTGAGCTTCTGGTGGGTGACTACCTCATGTTATTGGAAGGCAAAGGTGGATTTCATCAGGTCAGCCTATACCTCGATACATGTACACAACATGTGTGGGGGTACATGTTTAAAACCCATAGTAGTGGAAAAACCACTCTTAAGTCACTAAAAGACATATTCTTTAACTTCACCGCCCCAGAAACATTCATGACCAATGGGGGACTCACTTCACTAGCCATGAGGTTACGGAGTTCTGCGATATGGCAGGAACAAGAACACACATAGTCCCCGCTTACTCACCATGGATTAATGGCCTTGTCAAAGGAACAAACAAACTGCTGATATATATCCTGGCCCACCTATGCACACCCAAGCTAGGCAAGGATGGCTGGCGCGAGATGGATGTTAACAACCTGCCAAGGAACTGGCCAGACCACTTCACAAACGCAATCAACCTGCTCAACCACTGCCTTCTCCCATCGCTCAAATTCTCACCCAAAGAACTCATGCTAGGCCTAGTAGTCAATACACTGAAAACCAGCCTAGAAGTCAGCACAAGCCCAATCACCCCAGAAGATATTGAGACACATATGGCATATGTGGCCCAACAGTGAATGGATGCGCACTCAGAGGCAGTATGACATGCAGATCATCAAAAAGAGGCTTTCAATCGAAAGGTCTCAAGGCTGGTGTGCTTCCATGTTGGCCAACTGGTGCAGGTTTTCTGCAGTGACCTAGCATACTTGATTGGGTCAGATCGAAAACTCACCCCAATGTGGTCGACTCCACACTGTGTAGTCAGGCATTTAACAAATTTGTATCAGCTCAAAACACTGGATGGCACAGAGCTCAAGGGCGAGTTTAGCGCACAAAGACTCAGAGAGTTTGTCCCACAGGAAGGAACAGACTTAGCAGAGGCACAGAAAGAACACATGAAATGAGTCATGAAGGAAGAAGGGGAATGGAGGAAGAAGGAAGAGGAGGAGGTGAATAACTTGTGGAAAATGGAGGGCAAACGTGATGTGGAGGTGGAATACAAGTGGGCAGATATCATCAGACCTGATCCCGTCTACAAGGAGGATGAAGAGATAGCAGAAGAAGAGGAGGAGGAGGAGGACAAAGGGATAGCAGCAAGAGTTGTTAGGTGGCAAGGATGCTGCCATTGAAGTGGGGGGCAGATGGAATAGGGTATCTGGGCACCTACTCCAGGTGGTCACATGATCACATAGTTAGTAGACAATGCACATGTACATAGAGGAACAGAACAAGATCATCATCACTGAAGTGCATAGCTAGAGCCAGGCTCCCAAGGCATCTCCACCAGCAATAAATTGTTCCCCAGTACCCATTCCCACCTCACTAAAGTAAGCCACATGTAGTGATCACATAAGCATAGCCTCAGGAATGTCCCAGATATATTCCCACCACCAGTTCCTAGTGTTTAAAAGTCTGGTTAGGTCTGGTTTTTTTCCATTTTTGGCATGAACCAGGACCCCAACTGGTTCAGTCACATTCAGAAACTACATACAACTGGACTGGACCACATGAAACCGGTTGTAGCTGGTTTGGGCTACAACCAGTCATTGACCAACTTATGTCGGTCTAAACCAGCATTACATATAATAAAATACATATGTAGTAACACTATTCTATACTCAAATAAAGCCCCTCCTAGGCAGGGGCCTGGAGTGGGCATGTGGATAATAAAGAACTAAAAAGATAACCAAGGGGAATGAGGGTAGTTAGTAATAAAAAAAAACAGTGGCCCTGCTGCCTTGCATTTAGAGCGAGAGCCAGGGACCATTGTTGTGTTGTTGTTCCATTGTTGCATCCTTGTTCCCTTGACGTGTCATCCCTCATTGCATCCTCATTCCTGCATTGTTCTCCAGCCATGTCATGTGGTGACATGGCAGTGGTGTGCTGTTGTTGTGTTTCAGCTTTGTTGTGTGGTGGTGGTGATGTGGCAGTGGTGCCATGCTGTTTTTGTTGTTGCTGACCACTGGTGTTAGCAGTGTTGGTGATGGGTGTTGGCATTGGCATTGGTGGGGATGGTGTTGGTGTTGGTGTTGGCTGTTGGTGTTTCATGCATTACCACCCTGCAAGCAGAGGCTCACAGGCATGGGTGGGTGCCATTTTGGTGCCATCTCATTGTTACAACATAGTTAAAACCTAAAAAAAGATTAGTTAGATGAAAAAAGAACATAAAAAAAAAAACATTACCTGGGCCCAGACAACGTCTGTTGTCATTTGGGCCTGATGTGGTTTGTTTGCAGTGCTTGGCAGCCCTATCCAATGGTGGTGGGTGTTGATGGTGTGGTGGAAGGAGGGAGTGGTGGTGTCGAAGTTGAGGTTGTGGGTGGTGGGTTGATGTTGATGGCCATGTACCACAACAGAAGAAAGTGGGACCACATGACCAAATGGTCCATGCACAGCCCCAAGGTATATAAACCCTCACTTTTGTTAATCATTCCTCGGGCACATTCCCACTTAGTACATAGTATATATAGTTAGTATATGTAAGGCATACTGTAGACTTGTTACAATTAGTTTGATTACACATAGCCTACATGTAAATAGACTGGTTGCAACTGACTGCAACTGGTTTTGATCAAATCTTCAATACCTAGGACTGCAACCGACTACACTTAAGATTTTGGGCAACCACAACTGATAAAAAGACTGGACCACTGGTTTGGTCCAGTTCAGTTCGCGGTTTTTTCCGGTTGCATGAGCCAGACTTTTAAACACTACCAGTTCCCACCCCAATCACCACCCAATCACTGTCTCCCATGGTTGATCAACTTGCACCACAGCCTCAGCTAATGTCGCGCTCATCATTCCTGATGATGAGCATGCTATTCCACTCATTCCTGGCCCTTTCCCTTCGCTTTTTTGGATAGATAACACTTATGTATGTATATATAGTGTTCATAAACAGCTGTTTTCGCTTTTACAGCTATATTTAACTCATAACAAGCACCCTCCCTGGTTCAGAGGAGGAGGGGGTCTCTTCTCTTCATCGGGGGGTGTCTGTAATGCATGTGAATGCCTGTATATTCATATTCATAACTAAATACATGAATGGGGAGGGTGCTGTATGAGATGGGAAGGGAGGAAATGGGGAGAAGGGACAGAATGAGAGGAGGGGGTAGCATCTACTGGGCTTGTACATCATCTACAGCTAGAAAAATGTATGTAGAGGGTATAGGGATGTATGTAGAAGTGGGGATAGGGCTGCACACCGTGACCGTATAGTACGGCTTGGACGGTCACCGTGTGACGGCACCGTACCTGTGCCGTCTTGTGTCTGCGCTGACACTCAGACGGTACAGTGGACAGACGGTAAACATCCAAAGACGGCCGTCAAACTACGGCCGTCTACGGTGTTGTACGGTAGCAGACAGCCACAATCAAAACCTTATTTCATGAACTGTACAGTCATCCGAAATCTTATTCACATCATCGCCGACTTTATTTTCACCAACACACAATGGCCGTCCATTCTGCGACCTGAAATTACATTTTCTTCCTGGGACCTTGCAACCAATTAAGTTTCGAGGACCAACCTACATTCTGATGTATTGATAAGGACTGATTTCTTATTTTTATCTCACCTGCTTAGATTTGACAATCATCATGGTTGTCGGCAGTCAATTTTCCATTCTATTTCTCGACGGTACAAACGTCTCGATGAATGGGCAAGCTGCCATCTGTGAGAATGCCATTGCATTCCCTGGCTAGCATGTAATTGGTGGCCAAGTTTAAATAGCACAAATTCCTTGTTTCTACGTTGTCTCAACTTTGTTAATTTGGCTTCCTCACAATGACTGATCAACCTGCTCAGGGACGGGATGGCGAATTGCTTGACGCGTCACACATTCAGTGGTATTATGATGCCGATGATTCACG
>QLOK01015622.1:0-13188 GCA_003313805.1 Tricholoma flavovirens
AAACCTATCCTAATCACTTTTGCCATCACCCTAACCTTAATCCTCATTTTCTTCGGGCTCTTACAAATCTTGTGGTGGCAAGAACACCATTTCCCAAGGACGTCCCCCTCTACCTATCCAAACAGAACCAGCACTATTTGCTTTAATCATGACAATGATAGCGAAGGACTGGAATTGGACGATCTCCCATCACCACCACCCGTCCATGAGCCAAATGACCCCACCTTTCCTCTTCCGGTCAGAATGAGACAAGTAACATTTGAACGGTGACCTACCCAGTTGAGGGTGGAGATACCCCCTCCTTCAACCAGCTCCTGAAAACCCTCTCCTGTTCAGTGAACCATCGCTGACCTCTCCCTTTTTGATGCCAACCTCCTCACAGGCACATCGGGCTATGTTCCCATCTCTGGCTACTGATTCAGTCACCTGTCACCACATCCATCATGGGGCTCAGGGAAATCAAGATTCTAATGAAGGAAAATCAGTGATTTCCAAGATAGAGAAGGGGTAATGTTACAGATTTTGCTGATGGCATACAGACCAGCATATTCATTTCTTTCTTTTCCTTTCATTATTCATTCATGCTTACTACACCAGTGGATTATTACCTTGTTATTTCTTTTGACATCCAACTCTTCTTCGCCTATTACTCCCTATTGCCCCCTTGACTTTCATCCTTTATTGTTTCCTTTGATATTCATCTCTTCTTCATGGACTCTGTATTATTAGCATCTATTTCTCCCATTGGTAGATAAGAGGTATTTGTCATGTATATAAACCTCACTAGTTAGAGGTCTTGCTCTCTAGCTTGACCTGAGCAATCTACACTGTATGTACATTCTCAACTCGACAAGCATGACCACTCTGAACCACTCAGAAAGACTCTGAGCTGGTAAGCTAAGACACATTATTGAGAAGGCCTCCGATAGAAGAACTACTGATTGTTGATTGACTATATCAACAGAAGATGCTTGTATCTGAGTTGGGACACTTGTCTTAACAGAGCCTCCTTTTTGTGTTCATTTTTGTCTTCAATTTTTGTTGTTCTTTCAAACTCCACTTGGATGCCTAATTCCTTGCACCACCATCAATGACCATGCCTCCCTCACACATCTACCACCACCACCTGCCATCACCACTCCCATGCCCACTCACCCATGGAAACCCTCTCTGCTCCTCTGAGGATGAAGCTCATTGCCACCCTAGCCACTCGCTTTAACAAGCCTGTGTCAATCATTCAGGAGCTTATATGTACCCCAGAATACTCAATTTGCCCAATATGGCCATGTGTGCTAGCTAGAGGGTGGTGATACTATGTATGCTTGTGACTTTGTTCCACTCAGATCTGATAGTCGAGATATGTCATTTGTCTGGGTAAGAACCCCACTGAACTATTTTGTGCATATTGACTTACTCATACATACATACTCCAGTATCAACTTGCTGTTGACAAATTTGCTCATCTACCATGTAGAGCACCAGAGTTTGAGCTGCAAGATTTCTTTGGGAAAATCCTCTGCTTCATCATTGTTGATATCCCTCACTCTCCTATACATAAGATTAAGGCCGGTTCTTTCATCTATGCATTCATCAACCAAGTCAAAAATTTGGAGCCAGCCACTGATTGATGTGGGATCAATTACTATGAAGACTTGGGGCCTACAGAATTTGTTGATCTCAATCAGGTAGAATGTGTAGTTGGGCACATTAAGGACTGTAGCAAGTGGTCCATTATTGACCAAAGTAAGTTACTAGTACAGGCCATATATGAATACAATTAAATTTTTGTTCTGTCATGAGTGGTGAGAGTCCACAGGGAAGGCCATTTAAATAGTTGTGAAAGCCAGCAAGCATCAGGGAGCTCAAAGAGTGGATACTAGGTCCTTGTTCCTCTGCTTATCTTCTATGCATTCAATTATTATTATTTTTAGCTTGAAGAGTGGATACTAGGTCCTTGTTCCTCCACTTGTCTTCTGGGCATTCAATTATTATTATTTTTGACAGCATACATTAGCTTTACCCATTTTTTCTTAGTCACCCCTCGATATCTGCCTTACTACCATACCATTTAAATGGTTGTGAAATTGGTGCCTCATAAAATATGAAAAGCTGACTTGGGAAACATCCTTTAGAGTTGTAAAAAAGTCAACACCCACTCATCCCCTAGATGTCAGAAAATCACATACAGAAACATCCTGTCTTTTGGATGAAATTTGTACCCTTTAACATCCATTAAATGTCAGAAAATCACATGCAGAGACATTTTGTCTTTCGGATGAAGTTCATACTCCCCTTTTAGATTAGAAACATCCCATAAATGTCAGAAAATCACATAGAAAAAACATCCTGTCTTTCAGATGAAGTTCATACCTTCCTGTTGGATTAAAAACATTCATTCTTTTGTGAAATGAAAATTCATCCCAAATTCATCTACCATGAATTCAGCCATTTAAGTTAGGAAATTCACATTTCAGCATTTAAATGGCTGAAATTCATATCCTGCTGGTTGTTAGCATTACTGTCTACTTTGACTATGTTCGTGCACTCTCGGCACTTTCCTTACATATCATGTGCCTCTCGATACTACCAATTCTTTTCCTTTTGTCCTCTTCCTCAGTTGTCTCTACATTATTCCCTGATACTGGGAACTTGCTTGTCACTGTTCTAGACTATTGCCAAGCCTACAGTTTATGGGTTCTGCCTAGCAATTTTTTCTAGATCATACAGGACCTCAGGGAATCAACAACTCAAGTTTCTGCTGTGTTGATGCTCACTCACCACACTCTTTCGCATTTTTTATGTCCTTCATGTATGCGACTGATCACTCACAATCAACACTATCCCATGCCTTTTATGGTACTCACACTATTCAAGGGATCATTTTCACATGTCTCTCACCAAGATCAGTTGTGATCAGAGTCTCAGACTCTTTTGTTCATTCATTTTAGACATATCTCTGTCATCTCCATCACCACATGGAGCATCAATCCCGATCAGTTGATTTTAATCTTGGTACTTGTTCTATGAGCTTGGAGCCTATTTTTCATGCACCTTGTTGTGAAGAAGCTGCTGCTGCCTCGCATATACAAAGTGCCCCAGTTACTGTCTTTGGTGATAATTTTACTCATACCTTTGCTCTGCCTATTTTTCCTTATGATACTTTGAACTCTGCTCCTTGTGCTCGCCCTTATTATATACCATCATCTTACATCAACTGCAACCTTCCATTCCCATTTCCCCCATTCCTGAAAATGAAATACCATTATGCCAATCCCCATCCTCTCATGGTTTATCTTACTTTACCCCCCCCACCTCATCATGTATCCCTTTCACCATCTCCAATGAATATTCTTCTCCCCTTATCTGCCCATCGTTCCACACCTCTCCCAGCTAGCCTTTTATCTCACTCTGTCACTCCTTATGCTACACATCCACTTCCCCACATATCTCCTGCTCCTTATATCATCCTCCCTGCAACAATTACATATATCCTCCACCACCATCCCCTCCAATTTTTCCTCCCACTCCATTTGCCACTCCTGTCCCTCTTCCTCCTGTTGTCATCCACGATTCTAATAATTTACCTACAACTTCACACATACCTTTACTTACTGGCAGATCCAAGTGGGGCACTTGGTATGCAGCAGTGGTAAGCACTATTTGCCATGCTGGACACTACTCTCATATTTGCACTATGCCTGCTAATAATGCTCTGTATTGTGACCCCCAGAAGTTCCCTTCCTTTCCCCCCATGCTTCCCAATCAATTCACTGATGACAAGTATGCATCTTTTCTTGCTTGGTGGAAAGCTGATGGTGTTGCTTCACATATCATTACCTCTTGCCTTGCTCCCCATATTTCATCAATCATTCCTCCTGATGAAGATGATGACGGAAATCCCTGTACTGCCCACATTACACTTATGGCTCTCTGTGATGCATTTGGTCTTGTTGACTATGCTCATGCTGCTGCACTGAAAGAGCAACTTTTTGCAATCTGAGCAACCTCACCCAAGGTTAACAAATATGTTACCAAGTGGCATGCTACCATCACTCAGCTTTGTGGCACTGGTTATCCCATGGCTACTGTTGAGCTTCTTCAACATTTTGTTGACCATCTCCCTGACACCATGTCTTATTCATCTATCTGTGACTTGGTTCATCGCATTATCAGTAACAGTGACCATGCCCTCCTCCCCACCTTTGAGAAACTTGCTACTGATGTTACATCTACTCATTTCAATTATGTTTGCTTGCATCTGACTGTACCTCCTCCCCAATCTGCTAATGCTGCACTTTCCTCATCCCATGTCTCGTGACCCACTTGCACCAATCCTTCTTGTCTTAAACCTCTTGGACACTCCATTGATCAATGTTGGGAACTGGGAGGGGGAACTGTTGGTGGTCATGAGAAGTTTTTGTTGGAGAAGGCTAACCATTGAACCACTACTGTGAAACCATCTGCTTTGATTGCTGAAAATATTCCACCTGATGACCACCTGAACATTACTGAAGTTGTACCTGACCCAGTATCACCAATTGCTGCTCCTGTATTCATACTGACAAATGAAGATTTCCTTCGTACCTGTTATACCCCATGTGCTGAGCCTCTTGTCCTTCTTTTGGCTCCATTACTAGATCTTCAACTTCAACAACCTCTTGTTTTTGCTTCTGTTGAGCAGCGGTACAACACCATTCTTGATTCTGGTTGCACCAATCATATCATCAAGGATCATTCACTTTGTTGGACATACCACCCATCCCTCACAGTACCTGTGAAAACTGCTAACTGCGGTGTACTGTCCACTTTAGCACATGGCAGTGTTCATTTTCATGTGGATTGTGGTGGCAAATTTGTCACTATGGTTTTGAAGGACTGTTTGCATGCACCCAATGTCCCTCTGAATCTCTTATCTGTTGGCACCATGCAGGAAACCAGAATGAACCTTCTCTTCTCATTCAGACTGACCACCATTTTCTTTCTGAAGAATTTGCCCATGCATGGAATGTCATTCACTGCTGATGTCATTCATCACTTGTCATTCCTCTGCTGTGCATTCATCCTGCCTATGCTATCGCCTTCACCATCAATCCCATCACCTTCTCAACACATTGCTTTACCCACTTTTACTCAGGTTGATTCCACCCCTGAGTCATGGCATTGTAGGTTTGGTCATGTTGGTATTGATGCCACAAAGGCACTTCTCACTAAGAACTATGCTACTGGCACTGTTTTCACTGGGACCTTCTCACCCACTCACTGTATTCCTTGTTTGATTGGCAAGCACCCTCATGCACCATATTCTCATTTTGGGCATCATTCCACTGAAATCTGTGATCTCCTTCACATGGATACCTGCAGCCCATTTCACATCATTACTCCCCAAGGCAACAGATACTTCTGGACCATCCTTGATGACACCTCTAATGTAGGAGGTACAGCCCTCATCAAAAAGAAAAACCATGCTGTCACCACCTTCAAATCCATCACATCTACTTGGGAACATAAATCTGGTAACCACATCAAAACTGTTCATGCTGATGGTGCTCTTGAATTCATCAAAGGTGCTCTGGCAGCACACTTTATTGAATGAGGGATCACTCTTTGACAAACAGTTCCTTATGCCCACTCCCAGAATGGTGAAATTGAGTGCAACATTCATATGCTTGAAGACACTGCGCAAGCCATGCTTGCTGATGCTGGCCTTTCTTCCTTTTGGGGTGATGTCATCAATACTGCCCAATATCTCTGCAACCATTGATAGGTCCACACCTCGCATCAAGCTCTGAAACGAGTTTCACATGTTTGCACATACCGCTCTGAAACGAGTTTCACATGTTTGCACATACCCCTACTTGTCGATGATCATTTATGATCACTCCCCAAACCTTTGTGATCAGTTCCTGCTGATGTTCGATCAAATTTCAGCATTTTTGTGATGTTTTGAACTACTTTCAGATGTTTCCGATGATTGCAGACCCTTCAAATCATTGTCAACTACTTCACGACACTCCCAGAACATCCTTGATGTATTATTGCAAACACCCCAGCCTATTTTGAGCTTATCACAGCATTCTGATCATTTTTGAGCTTTTTTCGATTTTTTCACACTATTGATATCACTTCTACATGCCCCCAGACACTATCACACACATTCCATCATTATTCCGTGCCTAATCAACTTTGATGAGCCTCATTTCAGCCACTGACATGTGCACTATATCACCTTGAGGCAGTATGTGATATTTTCAGATACATACAACAAAAGGACAGTCTGTATTTCAATTTATTGTCTCCCACACTCCCTTGACTCATTGTTGTCGTTCCATATGGTTCATCAACTCGTTTTGGATCTCCATATGTTTTCTTTTGCCTCATATTTTCTTTGTACTTCATTTCCCCTTTTAGCTTTATTCTTTTAAACTATATAAAACTTGTATTATTTACATTGAATAAGAGAAGGGAAGTGTCCCCCATTCATATAGTACTAAGAGTTGAGAGCTAGAACTCACTTCTCATTGTTAGTCACAAAGTTTCAATCTGAAAATTCATTGGACTTTATCGCAACTCGTTTGTCCTTGTTCTTGCCCTTGAAATTATCATCATCCTCTTGCATTTATCATCATTCACCTTTCGTAACATCTATCTATCCTTGTATTATCCACAATTTTTATCTAACAGCATTTTCAAATCCTCAAAAATTGATTGCACATCACAAAAACCACTTTGAAGACCTTGATATTACCTCCCACACCTCACTATACCCTCATGTCACTCGCCCCTACCATCGAAACCCATTTTGCAGTCTCGAAGATATCTTGAAGATCCTTGAAAATAGCTTCGAAGCTCCCAAAATAGCATCGCATATCCCGATATAAGATCCCATCAATTCATCAATCATTTCTAGAGATCAGTGAAAGTTTAGAATGAGTTGCAACCTTCCTCTGACTTGTGTTATACTGAACAGAGCCATTTTTGTGGTTTGTTTAAGTTTCCAGGTTGAGTATTATCACCATGTTCCCACCTCCACTCTCCCTGCCAACACCACACCCTTTGAGATTATGGAAAAACCAAGCCTGATCTCTCTCATCTGCATGTATGGGGGTGCCAGTGTTTTGCCCTCATTCCCGAAGAGCTTCAGACTAAAGGTGGACCTTGTATGCAGGAGGCCATTTTTGTTGGCTATGAGGAAAATCACATCAGCTGGCACATTCGCACCCTGTCTGGAAAATACATCTTTTCTTGGGATGTTATCTTCAATGAGAACATCCATGGCCGCCTCAGCACCTCTATCCCACTTGTCCCTTGTCCCTCTCCTCCAATATCATCCCATCTTTCTTCATCACCCATCACTTCCTCTCCCTCTTTCCAAGCCTTATTGCCCAACTCCCCTTCCTCACCCATTCCTTCATCATCCATCACTCCCTCTCCCTCTTCCCAAGCCTTATCACCCACCTCTCCTTCCTCACCCATCCCCACATTTCCTCTATCCAACTCTTCTCCCTCACCTCTTCCCACTGCTCGACCTACCCAACCTACTCACAAGCTCACTGAATTTTGATGCAACAACTGGGCAGACACCATCCATGAAAACAACAAACACCTTATCTGTTTATGGACTGCTCATGCTGCCTGTTCTACCCACCTTTCTTTTCATGATCTTGCTGCCCCTCTCACTGACATCATCGACAATTTTGCCTCATTGGCATCTACTGACAACTTTGTAATCTCTGATGAGTTCTCCTCCCTCACTTCTCTCGAAGCTCACTCCCTTTATGTCTTTGCCAACCTGTCATCATCACCTCCCTCTCCTCTTCCACACAAACCAATCAAAATCTTCAATATCAACACCATGCCAGACACCTACAAAGAAGCAATTGCTCAACCTGATGCTTCTATCTGGTGCTCTGCCATGCAAAGTGAATTCAATGGTCTTCATGACCACAATGTCTTTGAAGAGACCACCCTTCCTGCTGGTCAGAAGGCTATTGGCATCCGCTGGGTCTTCATCCACAAATTCACTTTGGAAGGCAACATCATTTGGAGAAAGGAAAAGGCTTGTCTTGTCGCTCAAGGCTTCAGCCAGTGCCCTGATGATTATGGTGAAACTTATGCTCTGGTGTGCAAGCTCATGAGAATTCACATCATTCTTGCATATTCTGTCCATGCTGACTTGGAGATATACCAATTTGACACCAAACTTGCATTTTTGAATGCTCTTATTGGCCATCACAACATCTACTCCACACAGATCCCTGGCTTTCCCCTCACAAACCCCAACTCTGTTTACCATATTCTCCATGCTCTCTATGGACTTTGTCAATCCACCTATGAATGGTACACTCTTTTACGTTCCATTCTAGAAAGCTTAGGATTTGTCCATTGTAAGGGTGATCACGGTGTTTTCATTGGGCAATGGTCTATGCCACCATCATCTTCTGTTGCTATGACTCCCAATGGCTCTGATCTCATCATACTTATCCCTGTTCATGATGATGACAGTCTTGCAGCTACCAACTCACCTAGTCTATGGCAATGGTTAATTTGTGAACTTAACAAATCCTTTGAGATTTCTGACCTTGGTCCAGTTGTACTCTACTTGGGCATCCACATCACTCGTGATCATACACATTGCACTCTTTACCTTTTGCAGAAAACATTTGTCACCAACCTCCTCACATCTTATAACCTCCTCAAATCTCACCCACAATCCACACCACTTTGTCATCCCTTACACCTCTTACCCACACCACCTCCCAACTCTCTCCCAGACATCCATGATTGTGACATCACTGCCCACTATCAAGCTTTGGTTGGCTTGCTCACTTATCTTGCAGTTTGCACTTGCCCTGATCTAGCGTACACTGTGATGGCACTTGGTCAATTTAACACCAACCCTACCCATGCTCATCTACTGGCTGCCAAAGGTGTCCTCTGTTATCTTGTTGGCACTATTGACTACTCTTTGAAATATGGATCCCTGCCTTCTACAGATGACCCTGTGTTCAGTGCTTATACATGTGGATACTCATTGACTGATGCAGACTGGGCAACTGATCAATCAGATTGAAAGAGCGTTTCAGGGTACCTCTTTTATCTTTTTCATTCACTTGTTTCCTGGTCTGCTGTCAAGCAGAAGACGATCACCCTATCCTCTACTGAATCCGAGTACATGGCAATGGTGCATGCGATGAAGGAGGTGCTGTGGCTATGACTATTTCTCTCTGATGTCTGCTTACCCATGCCTCATCCATTCCCAATCCTCTGCGATAATGTGGGCACTGTGGACATCACAAACTCTGATGCCACCTCCTCACATTCCAAACACATTGACATCTGCTACCACTTCATTTGTGAACATCTCACCTCCAGCTCTTTCTCTACCTCTTGAATTCCCACTGCCGACATGACTGCTGATATTCTCACAAAACCACTTGCATTGCCTTTACATACCAAACATACTGTCAATCTTGGTCTTATTCCACATTCATACTCATTCTTTTTCTTCTTATCTTATGCCTGACCACATTCATGGGGGTGTGTTAGCATTACTGTCTACTTTGACTATGTTTATGTGCTCTTGGCACTTTCCTTACGTATCACATGCCTCTCGATACTACCAATTCTTTTCCTTTCGTCCTCTTCCTCAGTTGTCTCTATATTATTCCCTGACACTGAGGAAGTACATAGTGTGTTTCTGTTCCTCTTTTCTTCTAGTTACTCACTATGTACCATAGCTTGCTTGTCACTGTTCTGGGTACTAATATAGTTGTCTCTACATTATTCCCTGACACTGAGAACTTGCTTGTCACTGTTCAAGACTATTGCCAAGCCTACACTGGTTTCACAGTGATTGTAGTGAGCTAGATCCATTATATGTTCTCACTCCACCCAAGGGATCTGTGGAAACCCTCTCTGCTCCTCTGAGGATGAAGCTCATTGCAACCCTAGCCATGTGTTTTAATAAGTCTGTGTCAATCATTCAGGAGCTTATACCCCAGAATACTTGATTTGCCCAATATGGCCATGCATGCCAGCTAGAGGGTGGTGATACTATGCATGCTTGTGACTTTGTTCCACTCAGACCTGACAGTCAAGATATGTCATTTGTCTGGGTAAGCCCCCACTGAACTATTTTATGCATATTAACTTACTTGCACTCCAGTATCAAGTTGCTGTTGACAAATTTTCTCATCTACCACATAGAGCACCAGAGTTTGAGCTGCAAGATTTCTTCAGGCAAATCCTCTGCTTTGTCATTGTAAATACCCCTCACTCCCCTATACACAACATTAAGGCTGATTCTTTCATCTATGCATTCATCAATCAGGTCAAAATCTCAGAGCTGGCCACTAATTAATGTGGGATCAACTACTATGAAGACTTTGGGCCTATGGAATTTGTTGATCTCAATCAGGTAAAATGTGTATTTGGGTGCCTTAAGGACTGTAGCAAGTGGTCCATTATTGACTGAAGTAAATTACTAGCACAGGCCATAGCTTACATCAAGAAAACAGGAGGAAGCTGGCATTTCTAGATGGAGATTATATGTGATAAGCATGCCAATGGCAAAGATATGTACTTAGATGTGCCATCAAAATGATCCCGATCTGATAAAGTAAATAACACAATGGTGAGAACCAGCTCTTGGCTCTGGCATTAATCCCAAACATCTGATATGAATACCATTCCTCTTACACAGATCTTGGGCAACCCTCAGCTTAATGATGGGAGTCTGGTCTTTGCTCTGACATTCATCATGAACATATGG
The DNA here is from genome assembly GCA_003313805.1 of Tricholoma flavovirens. NCBI lineage: Eukaryota > Fungi > Basidiomycota > Agaricomycetes > Agaricales > Tricholomataceae > Tricholoma > Tricholoma flavovirens. The sequence goes on from QLOK01015622.1 coordinate 10,772, forward strand.
TGTGAGTACCATTCATTTGTTGCAGATCTTGGGTGCATCAGCCCTCAGCTTAATGATGGGAGCCTGATCTTTGCTCTCACATTCATTGCAAATGCCAATGTGTGATGCAAGTACCATTTACTAGTAGTAGTAGAGTCTCATTCCTGGCCTCATTCATAAAAATGTTTATGTAAGTCAATGTAACAGGAGCTTGAGAAGCTTTCTTGGACAGGTTACGATACATATACAAGAAAGGTTCATCAACTAAACTGCATGCTCATTCATGTATGCCTGTAGTAGCAAAGGGTGCAAGCAACTGGGGGCCTCTGAGTCGTGCAATAGTCCAATGTTATACCAATTCTTGTGTATTCCCAACCAAGCATGCTTGGACTCCTGCACCACATGCACTGGCATATGCCAGTGCCACAATGCAGCTTTGGATAATGATGTGAGGTATTTAAAAAAGTCAAGCTTACCATGGGCAAGAGCAGCAAAACTACAAAAATAGTGCAAGACACTTTGCCCTCTGTGCAAGGCCTCCTAGTTTTGCTCACTAGGATACCAACAAAATGACAACAAATACTAGTAGCACCCTGTGGTGGTATCTCTATCATTTCTATCTCCTCCTGGACTCCTTACATATCCATCAGTTAACAACAGGCAGCTCCTCATCACTCAATTACTCTCAGGCATGGAGTCAAGAGCTGGCAGATGTGTTTAACCATCTGGCCTCAATGCCAAGCTACCACTGGTTTCGGTGCATGTGACCACTGGAACCATTATCGCCAGCAGCAGAACTGGTGCTGGAAGCTCCAGGAAGCACAGTTGAATTTGGGCCTAGCATGCTTGAAACTGATGAAGATGGGGAATTAGCAGCAGTCAAACCAGAAGAACTGGGAGAACTCAAAGAACTTCCAGAGTGGGATAAAGTTTGTTGTCAGGAGAGTGATTAGCAACTCAAGTGCAAGACCACCAATATGGGGGCATTAAATCAATTGCTACGATGCAGAGAAGTCATGGTATGCAGCCAACATTCCAGCCCAGTTCAACATCCAGAAATTATGAAGCCAGCAGCACAGAATCTGTGATTAAAGCCAACTTGGAACACAAGGCTCAGGAGGGAGTAGATTAGCTATTAAGATCATTTGTTGGTTAAAATTAATTTTGATCAGAAGGAAATACTCATGGAGATAAAGAAGCCCAGGATGAACCAAATCTTGTCACTATGAACTCTAGGGGGTGCAGCCCTGACTGGCAGGCACACAATGGATGTGTAATGGGGCTTGGCTTGGCTTAAAACCAATGGGAACAAGGTAGTTGTGATAGCATTGGAGAAAAGTAAGAACTGGATGTGCAATTCATGAATGAGTGATCAGTATCATGAGAAAGAGAGGAGCTGCCATGAATAGTGCTGCAACCCATGAAGTGTTAGCAAGAATGTGGGTGGTAAATCAATCCCTGTGTACCATGCTAGTAGTTGCCTCCATGCAGTTCCAGGCAATTGGTCCATTGTTCGCTAGAACATAATCGTCCAAATCCTTATCAAACTTGAAGATTCAACAGTTCATCTGGCTGTAAAGTGGCATTATTTTTGCTGAAAAACCCATTTCTAAATGATTTTTGTTTGGGCACTCGGGCTATTGAAAGATAAAGGCATGTGATGATTTTGACATTGGGAGAGCAATAGGGGAGTTTGTAAGGCTCCAACCGTTTCATGTATATAACTGTATTACACGGTTTATACCGTAACTGTAACCGTTTCCATATAGAGCAGGACAATAAAACATGGTTATACAGTAGTTAAACAGTAGCTAGATAGTTATACGGTTGTTAACACATAATAACGTCGAAGCCACAAGTATTGAAAGAAGCAAACATAGTTATACGGTAGTTAAACGGTATCTAGATAGTTATACAGTTGTTAACACGTAATAACGTCGAAGCCACGAGTATCGAAAGAAGCATTCAAAAAAAAAGTTGGTTGAACGACATCTACCAATCTTCTCCTCAAAAATTGAATCCCCCATGGCACACCTTCACACCCGGGACAACCCTGACCCCACTAATATTATTCCGGACAACATCAAGCGGAAACGATGTGCAAGTGACCGAGCACAAGGCCTTGATGCCTATTTCAAGACCGCTGAGCCTAAAGCGCAAAAAGGTCAGCATCACATATAAAAGCCGAAACGGACATGAATCTAACCCCATTGGACCACAGATTCGTGTGCCAATTCTCGCCCTAGTCTGAATGTTACCATTCCAAAGGATCTGTCGAAGCCAGATGGGGACGCAGTCGAGAACAGATTTTTACTATCCGCTGATGAACTGGAAGCATGCGGTCACTTTGTCCATTCACCATCTGATGCCATCCCGATCTTGAAGAAGGCTAAGGAGCACGGAGCAGCGGGTAGTAATGCGGAGGACAGTGATGTGGA
>QLOK01015655.1:0-19193 GCA_003313805.1 Tricholoma flavovirens
ATGAGATCAATCAGATTCCATTCCAGTGCATATTGTAGACTTCATACATAGTTACTGTAGTTACTCATAGGATTTTACCTCGGGTTAATACCTCGGGTACCGCCCGTACTGCCGACCACAGCTAACGTACATAGCTCTTACCTCAGTCTCCGATTGAATCTCCAATCTCAGATTTCATATTAGTATTTAAACTTAGATATTTCATTTGTATTCTGCAATTTGAATATCAGACATTACCACACATTATCATATGTTAACCACCCTCTTGTCTTTGTCTTCGGACTTCCGATCGGTCCCCTACTTGAATTCCCGATCACCCTCCAGTAAATTGAACACCGTAACAAGTGAAGGGCACAACTTCTTAAAAGTTGAAGCCAAGTTCTCTTTGATACCCCTCCAGATTACTGATCGGTTCCCGCACGGATTCCCCTTCAGCCTCAGTCGATAACATGACTACCTAATCCAAATATATTCCATTAAAGATGTATAGACTCTGCAGTGGGGTAAGCTTCTTGACAGTAGGCTTGGATTAATACTAGAGACTTTACTTGTGACTACCTAATCCAAATATATTCCATTAAAGATGCATAGACTCTGCAGTGGGGTCAGCTTCTTGACAGTGGGCTTGGATTAATACTGGAGACTTTACTTGTGACTACCTAATCCAAATATATTCCATTAAAGATGTATAGACTCTGCAGTGGGGTCAGCTTCTTGACAGTAGGCTTGGATTGATACCGGAGAGTTTACTTGTAATTCTATGACCCCAATTGCAATACATGGGATTACAAAGGCATTACATTTCGAGCCATTTCGAGATATTGATTACAAATCACGGAAGGCTATGATGATGACCCTTGAATTGAAGTTGATGGTCAGAGTAACATGGTGATTCTGGGCGATTCACGGATTCACATGGCTTAACCTTCTTTGAATCCCTGCTGAATTACTGCTTGAATCGCCCTTGAATCGCCGACTCTGACTGTCACTAATGGCTCTGGCCACCCTGCATCAGGATGGTGTACTTTGTTTTTTTGCTAATTACATAAGTTCTAAGGTTCGAACCCGGCCAGAACTGAACCTGCCGAACCTGGTTCTGTCGGTTCTGGTTCGTGGTTCTACCTTCTCCCTCCCCACCTTCAGGTTCAGGTTCACGGTTCGGAGAAATGTCTCAGAGAACCTGACCGAACCGAACTTCGGCATCTCTCAGACTCTGGTCCAACTTGAAGTCAGGGTTATTGGTTTGAGAGGCGGAGATGTTGGGAACTTGGGAAGTGGCGGCTTCTTGTGTCAGCGGTGACTCTTTGCCAATGGTAGTAATCACGGACCACAGTCGCTAGTTTTTTTCTTTTTTTTTTTTTTTGGTGCGAGTTACATCTGCATTTAACTATGTGAACATTGCTTCCAAGATATCAAGGCTGACAGGGGTAGTGCTGAATTGCAACTGTGTTATGAAGTACAATGAGTCGAAACTCCCATAAGGTAGTGTTACAGGATGTAGAACAAGTAATGATTAACAGCATGCATGTCCATTGGCAATCGATTGCCCGTTAACAGCATGGTGACCATTGGGGGTACCATTTAGAAACGCAGGAACACTTTGAGGATCGGCAGTTCCGGGGATGTCCATGCTTGGATTGAGTTTGAAGAACGAGGTGGGCTTGAAGGTCACACTCAGATTCTCAACCGGCATGCTACACACGAGATTTAGATATCGTCTCTCGAAAGAGGTAACTCCTTCACTTACACGGGCCAATCTTCGGGTCTTGGAATATGTGTCGTGCCTATAGTCGCGAAACGTTAGCACCGCAACAATTCATTTAAAACGGGAAAAAAAAGTGTGGTACCAATCGTCAAGTAGAGCAAGATATCTTCATTCTCGATATTTCCTTTACCTTGAACCCAGTGTCCAACCGAATCCTTAGGTTCTACCTTTGTCTGAGGTACGTATTTCCCAGCGGGCCACATCCTCCCCCCCTTTGACCCTTCAACGTCTTGGCACACCCACAAAGCATCGGTCAAGAATTCTGCCCGTCTGGTGATCCAAGAGTCAGGCCTCGCCATTATCGGTGTTGCTCCTCCTTTCATCCCAATAGCATACCCTACGTCCTTGCCGCTACTATAATGCTTTCTTGCGGGATTGACGATTGTCCAACGCCGATCCTTCTGATAGTCATGCGAACGCCCAGTTTCGGTTTTGAGGACTGTATTCTTCGTGATGAACGCATTCCCAGCGAGGTTCTGAGGCGATCCAGTCGGCGCATCTGGGAGGGGAACGATGTCTGTTTCGACGACGGAATTTCGTAATCCATCAATCATTGGATCAACACGAATAGAGAAGAAATGTTGGTGGTAGTGGGCATCGAGGTTTGGAGCAACCTTGGTGGCATATTCACTACGTTCATCTTCCCCAGCAACGTAGACCTGTAAAATTCCGGTGAGACGAACTTCAAATTCGATGGTACCGTCTTGATAGAACATATAATTCCAGATGTACTCTATACGAAATGGTCAATCCTTCGATTGAGGGACGAAGACAAGACGATGCCTACCGTAGTTAGCCACTGTGCAAACCATACTGACTACAAGTCGGCGACGGCGAACAGTCTGAGAACGACCACCAGGTCGAAAGTCAGTATGTTTCCAAAGGACACCGGCGTCTTCTTCATGTATACAGATGACATGTTTAATAATAACTGCACTACCGTTATTTGCAACATAAGCTCCAGGCTAAGATGTATTTGAGCGAACCCTTCAGCAGAATTTGGTTGTTGAGACATACCAGATAGTGAATTTGACCAACGCAATCACATCCGAGAGATAGTTCGTTTGCCATGGTCCCCATGCCGTATTCACCGCTACTCGCCAGACGTTTGAGGTTCATAAACAACACATATAGCGAAGGTTCTTACGAATCAAAAGCGAACTTCCTAGAGTGAGGAAATTCGGGAGCTCCATATGGTACGACCATTTCTGGAACAGACAAACGATAAAAGATGGGGCGAACTTCACCATGATCATTGTAAGTAATCGTAGAGATTGCGATCCCTTCTCGATGAGTAAACGCTGGGAGAATTTTGATGAATTATGTAGGACGGTAGGGGAATAACGGTAGTCACCAATGTGCATCTTCCAGTTCTGCCACTCCAATTCATGTCCGTTCATCTTGAAGCTCACTCCTTCGGGTTGGACGATATGTAAAGGTTTGACGTCCGTCCTTGGCTTATAACCTTTCTCAGTTTCCTTCAGGAGATCAGGAAGGAAATTGAATGGCTTTAAGGGAGGCGGAATACGATCTCTTCCGGATGCAGTCAAAGGATGGGCAGATAATGGCGGAGGGAATGTATTGGGAACTGATAAAATGGATCCTTTAGAAGTGGCCTTGTAGTGAGGCGGGAAGTCTGCACTTCATATAAGATCGACAGGAAGAGGCAGCGCAATAGGCTACTTACCGATATGTATCACTTCCTTAGCATGGACATCAAGAATGGGTATGAAGTCCTGTAGGTTTGGTCAAGATAAAGTCTAAGAGAAGAGAATATAGGTACCAAAGGATGAGCATAAAGGTTATCGTGTTCAGAAAACCGGGCAAACGTAAGGCCTTGCTGGACCCGACGCCGCTGCGGGAAACGGTCATCATAACCGATCGACCAACCGTCGCAGTAAATTTGGTGGGGCAGTACACCTATGACCCTCAGTTCAAGACTTGCCATAAGTGGCATACATGGGTACTCACCGACGTCCTTCGCTAATTGCTGAACTCTTGGATTGTTTCGAACGACGAGCTCAGCGGTTACAAGTTCCTCGACCGAAATTTGTGGATGTTCCGATTCACTGAGAAGATCGAGGCTATCGACCGACCACGAGGCATTCTTGAAGGCAAGAGTCGCGTTGTAGGCACATCTAAAGTTTGCTTCAGACAAAATATCCGAAGGGAACGGCGGAGGCCACGGACCCGTTGACAATGTCCAAAAACTACAGCCAATCAAAATGAGTATTTGGCTAAGCCAAGTAAAGAAAATATAGAAAATGGCTACATCAGCTTCCGCCTTCCTAATTATAGGTACCGGCGGTTCTGGTTTGCTTTCAGGACTTAATGGTATGCCCAAGAATGCAAGAACAGCTTTCTTTGGAGGCGGTAAGAGCCACAAGGTTATAAACTTGATCGCCTTCACATTCGTATGTTCTGCTACATAGTGGCGTATTGCGAGTGAAGCTGCCGCAATCTAAGATCGAAGCCGCGGTGGTAAGTGCCTGATGACGGGATGTAAATTAAAACCATGCCTCATCTGGCGTTAGAGGATCTAACGGATGTTTGAATAAATCTTTGACCGTCGTCGCGGTGCTTGGGGCTGTACTAACGGGTGTCATTTGCGACCTGGGAGGGAGATAAGCTATTGGAGGACACTTTGGTGCCATACTTATACCTGCTTGAGGGATGATCACCCATATATAGCTATGCTCCGAGGTCTCATAGATAATAGATAGCCCCAATTTATTTGCAATATCTCAGGCTTTGCCAGTGGGTGCCGCCGCTGTGCCGACTCGGATCAGCACAGTTTTCAAATTTGCTGGCATATATTCTACTTCAAGTTGGATATTAGAATTCAGAAATATGTACATCTAACTCTCGTAGACAAGTTTATGCACTCCCTCAGCTGTGAGCTCTCGTATCGCATGAATGTTTAACCAGATAGGTTATCAAGTTCCTCTGCACCCACAGATGCATCACCACGTGGGGTAGGAGCGTCAACTTCTGCACGTAATAAGTAACCTGAGATCGGGGATGTATACCATGTCCTGACCAGGAACGTCGCTTTATCAGCAGATACAACAACGTGATGCTTTTTGTTGTTCAGGGAGTGTGGTGTGGCGTTCAATTTCAAGTTTTGTGCGACAAGTCACTGGGCCTGCTGCCAGTGAGCGCTTAAACTTCCTCAGTGGGTTGTTTGCTCTTGCAAGGATCCCAGCCTATTGACAGCTATCCTCAAAATCGTGGAAAAAAAATGTCAAAGTTATGGTTTTGGGGAATGACTTTATAAAACTCTGCACAATCGATGTCGATTTTCTCTGATCTTTCCCAGATCAGGACCGGGTCCCGGTCCGTGCCTTCCGACGCCACTCAGGCAATTTTTGATCAGCTGCCACTGCCGAGCCCAGGCCCCAGACTAGCCCAGGCTCCACTCGTGGCACAATGTCAAACGAATTCGACCTTGAATCTCTAGTACATCTCGAACAAACGTCCGCGTTAACCTACCACCAACACATTTAATTTCTGAGTTGTTCTTCAGATTCTACGAATCGGGGTATGAGGACGGTCTATCCCATGGTCGTATTCACGGGCTCATCGAAGGTCGAGCTCTAGGCCGAGCTAAGGGATTTGAGATGTGGGAAGAGCTCGGCTTTTACGAGGGGTTTGCCCTGATGTGGATGGGAATCTATGTCCAACAAGGAAGGAACGATGAGTATGTACTAAATCTCTTGCACACCGCTTGAAGTTTTTAATCCTCCTCTCGCTTGTCAGCCGTGCAGCAAATCACCTACGACATCTCCTGGGACTGATTTCACAGTTCCCCCGGGTCAACCCTTCTGCCTCGGATATTTCGCCAGAGATGGACATCCCGAAGCTTTTTCGGCAGATTCGATCACGATATAAGGCTCTGTGTTCAACGCTTGGCATTCGTCCTACATTGCAGTACTCAGAAACGTTTCAAGATCATGATGAAGCTAACGAATCGAACCTGCCGGATAACTCATCAGATCGGAAACGGGGTGCGCAATTACTAGATTTCTGACTCGAGTATGCAGGATATATGCAATGCTCGTGGACACTGCACACAGTGGCAAGTGTCTTCTGTTGGTATGAAGTTTAAATGGGTGGATGACTGGTTTTTTTTTCGAGACTTTGATCATCAAATTAGAAATCACAATAGTATGGACCTGCATGCTTATACCTGCCTTCAGAAATATTCCCAAGTATTAGTACGGAGCTGGACAAAATATCCATAAGTGCCAGAGTCTGTTTCATTGATATTGATTACCAGAAACGCAACAGTAATGAAAGGTGTCGTCAAATTCTTAGCTTGTCTCTTATACATAGACAGGTGACGATGATCTCGTTTTCAATCAGACGATATTTTATTCTCAACAAATCTATTCGTACACTACCTGTGGATAATTTTTTTATCAATACATCTCAGCCCGGTATGTTTTAGAAGTAGCAATAGGTATCATGTATAGTAAGTTGAATATATGTGCACGTTACGATATATAGTCCTGAACAATAAAAACGCTTGAAGTTGATTATGGTGAGGCAATGCTACATGGAGTCCCATTCGGAGTACAAGTGAAGATGAAAGGTGGTAGTTGCTGCCCTACGATACGTAAGGGCTGCTATACCCAACATAGGGTGACTGCGATAAGGACCGGTGCAGTGATACGTTCGGGGACATGTACAGCGAGACATATGGCGAATTCGCTACCGGCAGATGGCTCTGTGCCTGCATGTACGGGCTGCCATACGGCGGCACAGACGGGTATGCCATATTCAAACTGTGTACCGACACCATGGGGGACGCATACGGCATAGACAGAGTGGGCATTGCACCAGGGTCGTATTGCATGTTCAAACCCGTCGGGGCTGGGGACGAGACACGCGATGGAGGTGGTTCTGAAGGGAGTGCGGGTATAATGTAAGGCTCGAGCGGGATGACGGGCTCATTCTCCCATTCCTCTTCATCGGAAGAAGAATCATCAGTGGCTCTAGCTTTGGCTTTAGTTTTGGTGGATGATACACGTCGGAGGGGCGGTGTGCGGTAGGTGATACCATTGGCACGCGCAAGGGGTCCATCCCAGGGCGATATCCGAGTTGGCAACGAACGAGATGAGCTTCGCGAGGTTTGCCTCTCAAGTCTGTTCCATTTGTATCAATATAAGTGCCGGGGAGAGAGAAAATACAACGTACCCGTGCCATGTCGAACCGTTCTTGTCAATCTTCTCATCCAGGAGGACAATAAGGAACTCCGACGAGGACTCGCTAGCCGACTTCGACTCTTGCTTTTCTTTGCCGCTGGACGAACCGTTGGTCGAAGCATCGGAACTGGTTTGCCAAAGTGTAAAGTGTTAATGAATTACCTAAAACGGTTGGTGACGGCTTAGCTTACTGCGGGCTAGTGCTGCGGCTACTGGGAGTCTCCGTGCGGCCAGGAGGAGAGACTGTTACTAGTGGAGATAAAGCGGGTGGGGCTGAAAAAGTACTTAGATAGGGTTTAAATTTTTGTCAGCAGCACTTGCCTTCCTCTGTTACGGATGCAAGGGTGGTTTTAGGATGGGCTGGCTTTACTGCGAGTAGATTCTGTACAGAGTCACTTGATATCCTACAAGAGAAGGTAAGAGTCAGAAGAGCTAGATGAGAGACCACGAGGCCAACTACAGAAGCATACACTGATAATCGGTCAGGATTCGTCACAGTGAGAGGCACTAGCAGCGATCAGATTTCATTAGCCGAAATGAACAGTGATTATTTGATGAGCATACGCACACCTATTTCCGAAAGGAACACCACGTACATAGCTAAGCACCGGAAGCGATGTCACGCTATCCGTAGCCGAGCTTTAATTGCACCGACATCAATTCAAGAAATCTTCATAACTATTGTTCAGAAACTTACCGAGGTGGAGGAAGAGCATCGGATGGCAGTTCAGTTGTCTCGCCTGCTGAGATAGTTTGGTCGTGTTGAGGATTTGAGTAATGGAATGACATACTTGGTGTGGGAATTATGATGGTCGGGGGTCTTGGTTTAGTATCCTCGGATGGTCCTTCAATTTCTAGCCGTTGTGGGATTGGAGAACCAGCAACACTAGTCACAGAGCCATAGACACTGCATTGAACACGCCATATACATCAATAGGAAGATCAGTGATGATGAAGGGGGGCACTGACGAAGCTCGTTTGGCTTCCTTGTCTAACGTCCTTGCGACTTTCCTGAACTCGGAATCCAAGAAATCTGCCCTGCGTTTCGATCCTATAGTAATAGGTAAGGTTATGTTCTAAACATATGTCAACTGGGGGCTTGCCTCGAATTTCTCGGGCTCTCTACGCGTTCAGCATGTAATAAGTATAGGCTCTGTGAATCAGAACAGTAGACTGACCGTCTGACCGCGCCATGACAAGTAATAATCAACAAGTTTCCTCCCGGCGTCGGTGACAGTGACCGCAAACACCACAGGGGTCGACATCTCCGAGTCAGTCCTTTTATCTGGATGTACCCTACAATGCATCAGCACCATCAAACACGCAGATATACCATACTCATACTCACTTCAAGAACCGCTTATAGAACGCTACCGCTTCCTTGCCAGTCATAAATTTGAATTTCCTTCCCAGATCCTGGAGCAGATCGAACTGAACGTGCTTCGCGGCGGCCACTTCGTGCAGAAACTCGGGCGCGCATCGCGAACGGCGCCCCTTGTCACCAATAGCAACTTTCAGAGTATCGGCCGGGAATTCCGGGGCCTGTGGTGTGAATGGTGGCCTGGGACTGGACGATTCAACGCGTCCAGCACTGGAGAGTGTGTTGACAGAGAGCTTTTCGATGTTACTGTGAGCCACTGGATCACGCTTCGACGATGACGACTTCCTGGATCTCGAAGACGTGGATGATGGTGTAATTGAGAGCATGAGATTTAAAAGTGGGGCTGGAACTGAATCGTAGTATGGGCTATGTATTATACTAACTCCAATGCAGATCCTGTTCCGATCGGTAGGGCCTCGCGGTGACCTCAAGGCAGGTGAAAGGCCAAGACTTGGAGGTGATAAGTTAAAAGGTTAGGTTATGTATACAGCCGGCGTTACATTGATAGACGCCACATCGGCATCTCTCAATGTACACTCTCAAACTACACACCGGCGACCTTGCATCTCCGGTTACGATTGTCTCGACACCTGCCAGCTCAGACCTGGCCCCTGACATGATGACCCGTTGCATTTCTTGGTTATACATTGTACACATGTATGAGAAGTTATCAGTTTTGGCCCCTTCTATTACTACTCCGCTCAGGTCCAGATCATGGTACTTAGATATTACTTACGGTACGAACAATCCATCATTATCGTCATCATCCGCCTGACAATGGCGATAAACGACTGTGTCGATCCTGATCGACTCGGATGAACGGGCGCGTTAGAACGGACAAGTCCTCCACCGAGTTCGGATGATTGACGTCTGGCATAACTATGAAAACACCATGATGCCAGTTGCAACCAAGTGATGGTACCAGTATCAGCCAAAGATGGGAATCACCACGCAACGTGTCCACTGGCAGATGCAGCGCGCACCCTAAGCCTCCCTGTGTGACACAGCCTAGTTCTTTGTTTTTTTTAAATAAAATAAAATAAAAAACAAGTCAGATTGGTCTTGGATAGGCGCCAAACGTGCTTGACACGAGTTTGAAGTTTCCTAAGTTTATGCCTCATGAAGCTCTGAAAGTGCGTGTTCGAGGCACCCTTTGAAGTTCCCGCGCCAGCGTCACAACTTGAATGTCATATTAGTACGTTATTGATGGGGAGTGGGCTGTAGGTCGTACTATGTACCAATACTTTTGTGCATTATAATAAGGTAAAGAGGGTCCACGAACGATCGCGCCTCCGGATGAGCAAGGAAAGGAACCAATCATTATCCTGAATCCTGACGGCAACCGTGACCTATCACAACATGTCGCAACAACGCGCTAGAACATACAGCTAAGCTCCACCAAGGTCGAATCATTGACGTGTCACTGGCCATGATGGCAGGATGATGACATGCGCATTGTGTAAAAATAGGGTATCCACGTGAAGGTATGTACTAAAGATGCAGTTCAACCAAGTCATAGCTATACCTGGACATCAACACATCCGTCAGCCGCAACTAAGCAACGAGGAACACGAAACATACTAAGCTTAACTCCAACGTCCAGACGCGACGCGCCCACAATTTTACTGTCTTCACAGGATGATCCTCAGTTGCCGGCAATTCCACGTCGATACCATCCCACCAACATTTCCGCTAACCAAGTCCATGAGCTTCAGAAAGCATTTTAAGAACAGATAAGCATACCGCTGGTTTTCGCCAGAATAGCAAGAGCTTTTGTGCAGTAGCCATCTGAGCATAATCAACCTCCACGGGTTTCTCGCCATCGGGATAGTGTACGATTCCCGTCTTGAGTAAAACGAGAGCTATCGACGATATACAGCATCGCAATGGCTCTAACGCGCGAAAGCCCCATTCGTCGTTCCGATTGAAGCCACTGGATTTGATTAATTAATTTCGGAGGTTGACCAACGACGTAGCACCAACCTCATGCAAAGCATATCAATAAGATGCTGCTCTGCGACATTATTTTCCTTATTAACATTCCTCTGCAGGGCGGTGAAGATATTTTTCTTCTCAATCAGATAATCTCCTGAACGCCTCTTGAGGTCAATCAGGGGTTTATTCGCGAGCCCGTCTTGATCTGTCGCAGCACTGCCATCCTTAGGAGGGATAGAAAAGTACTCCAGCTCTTCCCGTAGGACTATGATAGCCTGTTTTGAGAGGAGTGGATTCTGTGACGTTGCGGACCCAAAGTCAGGGGCGGCCCCATCCAGGAGGTGCTGTTGTGCACTGAATAGGCCGGGGGATGTGGCAGTCCCGTAGAACGCCTCAGATGCATTCCTAAAGAATGAAAGGACATATTGAAAACACTCCGGGTCGAACTTTAGAAACAATGAAGAGCGACATAAAAGATAAAGAGTCAGTCACCACGTGCAAATCGAGGATGAAACTATGCAGCAGAGCTCACGTCAACACCATAAACCTCTTCATCCTCGTCATTCTCCCCACCTTCGGATAGCGCGACACTCTGCCTGCTCAAGACAAGTCCATTTGGGAACAGACAAAGCAGCACCGATTCGGGGAGGTTCATAATCGTCTCACGGTCAACTTCGAAGCGCTTGCCACGGAGGTCGAGGAATAGCCTCGTCAGAAGCTGCGGCTGCAGGCTAGCATGTGCCGGTACTTGGTGTTGCGAAACCTGTGTTATTGGCGAAGAGGAGATCGAGACGGTGGCCATGATGAGCGTGGAAGAAGTACAATGGGCTTAGCCACAAGCCCAAGATGGAACGTGTTAGTTGTTCGCGCGTCAATCAAATCTTATTTGTATACTATCAACCAAATAACCCTTTGAGTCTTGGTTGCCAGCATCATCGTCTACTAGCTCAAGGTCTTATAGTAATAGTTATCATATTGGTTTTTCGATCTCATTACATAAAACACACTATGATAAACTGAAATGAGACATACGAGACGTCAGGTATCGTGAAAAATGATGCAACGACCTTGTCCACGAAAAGCAAATCATCCATAGATTTTTCGGTCTTCGCTTATGTTGAGAATAATATTCAGAGAAAGACTGTCCAATGGATGCAAATCAAACAAGAAAGGAACTGGGCTCTCGGATCGTGAATATGTCCTGTGAAAAGAGCAAAATGTCTATGCATACTCCTCACAAGGGGCTACCATAGTGAGGTTGCGGGGGAGCGGCGCCAGGCGGCAGCGAGAACACTCCTGAAGTGCGAGAATACCGATTCACATTCTGTCCCTGTGCCTGGGACGTCGGCCGTCTCCCAGTAGGCCTCGATACTCTACGCACTCCTTCAGGTCCGGGTACAGGTCCGCTGTCCGTCAGGCTAATACCCCGATGACGGGTGTCCTCTGGCATGTACTCTGCTGTATTCCAGACCTGCGCACTCTCCTCTTGCGCGGTGGGTGACGTCATGAGTGGGCGGTACGTGTTGTTGCTGTCGGTGAACTGGTTGGGGGCTGTCCGCGGATTGACTGGGGCGGGTAGACGAGGAACAGTGGGGAAGTCGTATTGCGGCGATAGAAGCCGTTGGGTGGTTTGGTGGGATTCGTATGAGTCTTGGTCGATCGATTGTGGACTTGGGATGAGGCGAAGGTTCGAACCAGAAGCGGAGTCTGGGACGTAGGCGTCTTCGCTGGAGCGTGGTCCGCCGACAGAAGAATTTGGCGACATCATAGGTCGGTTTGCTGCCAGCGGGGCGGGGAGCATCAAAAGCGCATTGCTATCATGTCTGGGACGTGGTGGTACGTTGTAGCTCGTTTCCACTGTGCTGCTGTCGAAGCCTCCCGAAGGAGGGTTCTGCGTATCCGAGTTGGATGTCATAGAAAGACGATTACTCTCTGTTCTAGAACGGAATAGCACATTGATATCATCGCCACACAAAGTGCAAAAAAAAAAAAATACTCACTTCTTCTCATTATATGTCGAATCCCTACTCTGCGTCCCACTCCTCCACCTCCTGTCCCTCTCGAACTCGGCCCACCTCTTCATAATAATCCTCGACGAATCAAATTCACCCTCCTTATCCCCATTATGCGCACCCTTGTCTCCATGCACCTTGCGCGTCTGTCCCCAAGAGAAGTCATCGAAATGCCAAAACGCATATGCTGGCAGTACACCGTTCCAGATGGGCAATGAGATAAGATACACTAACATCCAGCCCACATACGCGACCTTGCGTGAGGTAACGACGATCAGCAGACCAGGGAGACCAAGGACAATAGCCAGCAGAACAAGGGAGATGGTAGTATTCGGCCCACCAGGGATGATACTCTCGATGATGAGGTACAGGGTAAAGGCAATAGCCGCAGGCAGCACAAGCGTTCCCGCAAGTTCCATGCCGACTACAAACTGCATGGAGAAGCAGAAAGTGCCGCACAGATCTCTAACCAGGAGCAGTTCTGCAAGATTGTGGATAGTCGAGTTAATCCAACGACGACGCTGTGACAGCAGCACGCGGAACGTATCCGGGACGACGGTCTTGCACACCGCCTGCGGGCAGAACATGTTCTTGCGCTTCGGGAATGTCTTGAGCATGAGTGTGGTGAGGTATCGATCCTCGCCGAGCAGAAGTAGGTTTTTCTTGTGGAGGGTGTCGACGACGTTCTCGGAGTAATGCTCGACGACATCTGGGTTTGCGAGGATGGGGACCCAGTAGCCCTCGTCACCTTTGCGTGCCTTGATGCGGTACATGCTGAAGCACCCTGGCAAACAAGTCACACCACCAAACATGGACTCGAAGGCCTTGGTCATGTGGTGCGAGATATAATACTCAAAGACTATGTCCGCCATGCAATTAGTATATGTTTGAGAAGAAACGATGAATACACACCCTGCATCATCGTAACGAAACTGTCCGCCTTGTTCGCGACCTTGGTCTCACCACAAAGGCCCATAATCTCCTCATCATGCACCATGCAGCTCACCATCCGCGTCAACGAATCAGGGAACACTTTCGTATCAGCATCTACACAAAGCACCAGCTCATACCGATCCGGGCTGACTCCCGTCACCCTCCAAATCGAGTTGAAGAACTCATACTCAAACGTCGTCATCCGCTCATCAAACATCACCCTCTGCAAAAAGCTCATCAACACAATCTGACTGTCCCGCTTCCCTCGATTACCGGGCTTCGGGTCGCTCTCTTCAAGTGGGTTCCCGACCTTCGCCACCAACACCATCGGAACGCGCTGTTGCTTCGACCGCTCCACCGTCGCGGCATCATAATCATAAAACCCAGCATAAACCTTCGCCATATTATGCCGCCTGTGTCCATCCGCAATAGCCATGTAAGAGTGCGGCTCCACCTCATTTGGATCGATGACAAAGTCCTTCATCATTTGCAAGCAAATTTCCGGGGTCGTAAGCGCGTTCCCTGCACCCTTAACCATCCCATCGGCAATGACCATAATGAGCTTGTGGCTGTTGGGATAGTCCGTGGTTGCAAGCGAGTCGATCGTCGTCCTTAAACCCTCCACCGATTCTGAGTAAGCCGTGACCAGACAAATCGTGTGCGCCAGTGGGAAGTTGAACGGCTCGTGGTCAGGGGGTGGCTGAGGTACGACATTATGAAGTGGGAATGGGCACGGGCTCTCCCCAAGGGACATCGTGCTCTTTGAATCCTGAAGAGTGCTCTTCGCACCTGTTTTCACAGATCCCGAATACGTCGTCCCGCGTTTCCAGTTCGGGGATGACTCCTGAAGGGGGCCATATGCCGTCGTAGGCCTTTGCGTGAACCGAGACTGCTTCGGCAGGAAGGGCTTGCCTTTCGCTCCCTTCCCATTCCCCAACCCGTTCTTGCTGACATTGGGTCGGTACTCGCTTGGTGCTGGGCGGTAGATGTCATTCGACCAGTTCTCGATCTCGGCTGAACGTTGCATGCGTTGTTGGTATGTTTCACGGGGGAAGTTACCTAGCCTCCAAGAGAAAAACCATTGGAACATGAGGGCCATGACGAAACGGATTGCAACGACACCGATGATGAACACGAGGGAAAGGTATAAGACGACTTCGGAGGCAACACATCCAATGGTTTTGGTGTCGATGAAGCCGACAGAGATGATGTCCATCAAACAGTGCCCGATGTTACGTTGGTTAGTGCGTACAAACTGCATCGTAACATCCTTGCCGTTGAATGTGCCGTTCGGAGACTTCATCTCGTCGAAGAGGGCAGGGTAATTGACTTGGGCTCTGCTCAACCATTGCAGGAGACTGAGATCAAGGACACTCCTGTATTCACGAATGCTCGGTCAGCGGGATATAGATAATGAAACAGAAGACACGCACGATTCGAAAACAGCAAGATTCCGGTTAGGATTATGCACATCGTCCCAAGTGTAATACACCTGGCCTTGAGGTTTCAACAAGGAACTGAATGACTGCCGCGTCTTGGCCGGCACATGGCAACTCGTGGGCTGGTCGTAGTTTGTGTTGTTTGCCCCCCTACCACCGAATTGGCTGTAGATGTTGCACGGGAAGTACCAATCCAGGTTAATGCCATTCCCAGGAATCGTAGAATTGGCTGCCTTGGTGATAATCCCAAGGCACTGCTGGTTAACCTTCTGGAACATAAAGGAAGCGTCGTTTCCACCGAGACCCCAGCCAGGATCTTCAAGTGGGTTCGAAGTGCCGTCAAACATGGTACCAGCCTTGGGATGGAGGAAGTGTGAGAAGTCGTAGTCGTAGCCATGAATTACGACGGAGCTTTTGCCGATGAAGGAATCGCCAATGTTCCCGCCATGGAAACGGTTAGGAGGCTTCCCACAAACGCTCTGGGTAAATCCAAAAGTGAGGAAACCAACGCCAGCCATGAGCAAGAGGATAAGGCTGATAAGCCCCATCTTCTCCCTCCATGCTCTCTGTCGCTCGGGGCTCCGAAGGCCTTGGGGAACAGTTTGATTAGATCGATATTCGATAATTTTGTACATTTAGCAACATACCGCAAGTATTCAGGAGGAAAGGTGGGAAACATGCTGTGAGTATAGAACAGTAGATCATCCATGGACCTCCAGGTCCGGCACCGGTATAACATTGTCGGTTGTTCCTTTTTGTATCCAGATCCACAGCGCTTGCAGACGATGGGGTGGAGGGAATCTGTTCACGTTTTCGGCGAAGAGTAGCCCCACGCTTGAAAAGAGCTAATCCAGACTCATGAACGTCCTGATCTCTTGCAAGGAGTGATTTTCCTCGTCGCAGACCACTATCTCGCTGGGGGATGTTACCAGTTGCTAGAAGGGAGATTGGATTAGATCTGCGTTCATTAATATAGGATGGTATGACCCAAGTACGTACAGGACGGTAAGACCCCTAAGCGCCCTTGACCCTCCTCTTCCAGTTGGGCGACATGATTTCGGTAATGCCATTGGCGATGGCCAGGGTCGATTTTTTCGCGCTCAGGACGGACCAAACTCTTCTGTCGGCCAACTCTGGAAGCGGTGTAATAGTCTGCGCTTTCTAGATCTTCGTTGTTGGGTAAGTTGCCTTGGTATGCATAGGGCATGGTACGCTGGCGATTGGGATCAAGTTGACCCTGACGGTCACCACGCTCAATGTTTTGAAAGGACACAGATGGTCTAGGGCCATTGTTTGGAACGAGTGGAGGTCTAGTGGGATGTGCAGAATTATCTGGGTATGTGGGTGCATGGGATCTGGACTGTGAGTGAGGGCGAGTAGAACGTGGTGGACGTTGGTCGCCACGATAGTCCATTGTTTGATACCTGGGTTAGGAAGAGATATATCCTGCGGTATATGTAAAGAAGATAATAAGGAGAGATGAAAGGAGGGAGGGGGAGGGGGAAGGGGATGAGCAAAAGCTCTGAGGATATGAGCTCGCTGTTTCGTTTGGGTGGTTGTCTGACGGCAAGAGGATTGCCAAGCATTCAACCGCCTTGACGGCACGGCTTGGTTTCCTTTTTTGGTCATCTCTTCCGTTTCCCATCCACTCCAACGGGAGCTGATCCATCCTGCCTGTGAAACTATCCATCCCCTCGCACAGCATACCGAATGTTTCAAAAGGGCGGTCTCGTCCTCCAATCCAATATATTTTATTTATTCAAAGACTTTCAGGCTCAGGAACTACCAGGCACATCCACCAGCCGTTGTGTAACAGTGCGTAAGACACGAGTTTACCGGGTTTCGCGGGCGGGTTCCCTTGTCAAAGTCCACCAACCAACTCCTTGCAAAATAATGTCCTGCGAATGCAATGCCATTACGATAGCCAGCCAAGGCTAGCACACAACACGAACCCTTGCACCGAATGCGCTGCCTCGTGAACATCCTCTTCGACTCCCGCATGAACCTCAGTTCGAATACCCTAAAAAAAAAAAAAAAAAAAAAAAGGCGAAACATGCCCGTTCGACCAGGTCTGTCATTTTGACCCCTTGGTACGCGCTGTTTCACTTCATTATTGAGATACTCACACTCATTATGTGTCAGTCTCACTTTGAGGTATCGAAAAAAAAAAACTGTCCAAAGGTTGAGTGGTCTAGATACATACACCGTCGAATCTCGAGGTCATGTTATGGACGTGCGGCGTGATTATGAGACGTTTTGTCGATCAGTTCTGTGACCGAGTCTTATCTGTTTAGCCCAAGCGCTGTATCCTAATCGTCGAATCAGGCTGGAATTCATGAAAACACTCGAAGCTTTCTTTTAAACACCTTTTCTGAGGCAATCCTCTATCTCGAATTCATACATGACGTCCTCATGAAGGCTCCACAAGTCATAGATGTTGTGACTCGTACTATTACAGGTCTACAGTTCGATTCTGAGTATGGCATCAGAAGTTTGGGGGGGCGACGCGTTGTGGGGACGTGACTAACACGTGCTCCGAGTCGCGATCACGTTCAAGAGGACGATCACTGGCCCAACTCGTGACCACAGTGCATAGCGATAGCCCAAGTTGCAGTACAAACGACCAGCGCAACCGATTTCTTCCATCTGGTGCTTTCTAGCGTCTTTTTTGGTGATTTATATTTCGGGCGATCCCTCTTGGCAACATCAGCTGAGAATCTCAGGGTTCCATATGCTGTCAAGTGATACAAACCTGGTGACAACTTTGACAGACGCCATGACGGCATGCAGATAATCCATGTTGTCCGCAGTTTTGTTACGGAGTGCACTGTGATCAAGTCACAACTACGACATGGGAAACATCACCCGGGCCTCGCTATAGCCAGCCTTATCGGATTGACAATGCAAGACGCGGAGTGGTTGTCGCCCGATGTGGCAGAACCCAGCGATGGTTCGCCTTGTCCTGATACGAAGCGTTACAACTTAGATAAGTCGAGGCTCGAAAGGTTAGATGTTGTGTTACCAGGGCTTTCAATTAAATCCATGTGATTGAGTTTGTGATGAAACACGAGTAAACAACGAGATGAGAGAGCAGAGTTAGTCTGGTTCAACGCGAGTCTGGTTTTCTGTAATGCCATCGTTGGCTGGTCTGTTCTCCAAGAAATCCAAATCATCTCCTGTCTCTTCAGTTTATCCAAGTCTACCCTCGTCCCCTTCAAGACTTCGTTTACCTTTTTCCCGTAAAAAATCAGTAGCAGCAACCACTTCATCCACTTCAGTCACTCAATCTCAATCCACTTTCAGCCTCTCCCCTTCTCCTCCACGTCCATCTTATCTCACTCGTACAAGCACAGCTTCCGATTCTGACAATAATAGTCGTCTTCGTCCTCCTCCTTCAAAATCTGCCATATTCGTTGCTTACCCTGATCCACACCTCGTCCTCTCTACCCGTTCTCTCCCACAAGACCCATCATCTTCCTACAGGCCCCACACTCCCACACCTCCACTCCCTCTTCAGGTTCCACCCCCCATTTCTAAAGATACCGACACCAAACATTCTAAAAAACGTTCCTTTTTCACTTGGGGTTCTAAATCTACTCCAAACACCCCTTCAAGTCCTCACTATGTAAAAAATATTCTCCCGGATTCTCCTACAGAGGACATGTCCTTCAATCTCAAGGCGTTTCGCCATATATCAGGTACTACTAATGCTTCCGATGTCTCTATTGGCGCTCCTCGTCCAAGACACCCCAGTATCGCTTCAGAATCTTCACAACGTATATCGGTTGCCGCGTTCAGAGAGGCCCAGGCTCGACGCAGCGCTGCAGACTCTCCTGTTCCTTCGTTCAGAGCACCAAGTCCAGGGCCTGCTCTTGGCAGGTCAATGGGCTCTAGCAGTCCTTTCGGGAGCAACTCTCGTGCTCAGTCTGTACCCCGGGACATCCCCACCCAGAAACGTCGATCCTCAAACCTCGCTTTGACATCGGAAAGTGACCAAACCTCTTCAGAAGAGGAAGACGATGATTCCGACCCGGACGACCTTCGTTCAACTTCTCAACACGGGAACAAAAACAGAAATACACTCACACGCGGGGAAGGCTTACATCGCCAACGTACCGTTACGAAACGTAATTCTGCGAACACGGACGGGGGTGATCGTCCCCGCTTTCGAGCCACTAAATCAGAAAGCGGCCATTCCTCTTATACATCACACTCGCAGTTCCAGTCTCAGTTGATGCCTGGGGGGTCTCGTCCTTCTCCTTCTCCTTATCTTGCCCCCCCTGTGCCCAGTCAGAGGTCTTGGTTGGGTCGTGCGAAGCAAACTAATGGGAATGGCAACGCGAACGCGAGTGAGACCCGCCAGGAACAACCCCAGCAGAGGTCTCAGTCGAGTTTGGGGTTCACTCCTCCCACTAGACAACGCGCTAGTATGAGTGTTAGCGCGATTATGCCCAATGCAGCTGCTAAGAGGGCGAGCATCATCGTTGCTGAGAGGAATGGCGGTGAGTTTTTTTTTTTTTT
>QLOK01015655.1:19209-34753 GCA_003313805.1 Tricholoma flavovirens
TTTTTTTTTTTTTTGTCTTGTGGTTTTGGTTGCATAGATTGCTCATTGATTGGGTGTAGATTTTAAAACACATTATAGGGATTCGTCCATTCATTCGGATTTGGGTCATGGTCATGGTCATCAACGTGAGGATAGGGACAGTGCGGGTACGTTGTTTTTTTTTTTTTTTTTTTTTTTTTGTGCATACAGTAACTAAACCATTTTGTAGATCTCAAGATATCCCATTTCAGGGAATCCGCTACATCCAATCCTCCGTCCCACTCCCGCCCCCCTTCATCCACCTCTGCCCCCCCTTCTGCCTCTGACTTTACCTTCCAACCCCAACAAACACACAAACCCACCCTCTCCACCTCCGCCTCCTCCGCCTCCGACTCGGAAGACGACGCCCCCCTAGCTCTCCTAATGCAACCTCGAAGACCAGGCAGCGCCCTCTCCCACGCTTCCAACGCAGCCCGTTCCACCGCCTCTTCTTCCTTTGTTAAACCCAAGCCGTTGATTGACATCAACGAGTTGACTGGGGGTGCCGGTGTGGGTGGGCAGACGTATGTCCATAAAATGATGAAGGGAAAGGCGAACGATGTGGCGTTTACGGGTGGGACGACACTTATTTCTTCTGTTGGTGGTGTGTCTGGACCTGATTCAGGATCGGGTTCGGGGTCAAGAGGAGGAGAAATGAGTACGGGCGAAGGAACATCACCATCACCACCACCACCACCACCACCACCACCACCAGGGACCAGCATATTCGGCAGTAAATCGCTCTCGAGCAGTCCGACACAACTGAGCCCACCGGTGTCGTTATCTTTGTCGTTGCCGTTGACATCGACTTCGCCTCCTACGAAGTTTGTCAGTCCGCCTGCGTCGCCTGTGAAAGAGCTCAAAGAGTTTGCGTTCCCGCTGCAGGGGAGGTCAGGTCCTAGTGGTGGTGGTGTCCCGATTAGTGAACGGTTGTCGAGGATCTTGCAGTCGACTGTTGGGGGTGGGTCTGGATCGAGCAGTGTCACTGGTTCTGGCTCTAGATCAGGCTCAGGCCTGTCAGAATTCCCTTCTCCTCCTGGGGGTACATTTGCGAGACCAGGGGGACTTGCTCATTTACAGCTTGACCACCAACATCAAGAGGAGGAGGAGGAGGAGGAGCAAGGGCAGGGTCAGAAATCCTCTGCAAGTCTAGGCAATATCACGCCGGAGCCTAGTTCCCCGCGGAAGCCGAGCTTGAGTCCGCCTGACCAAGGGTTGGTGGATATCCTTGGGGGGAGTATTAGTTTGATTTCGAGGGGTGGGAGTGGGAGTGAGGGTGAGGGTGAGAGCGAGAGCGAGAGTGAGAGTGATTATGGGGCTGATTCGGGGGGTGGAGGTGGAGGTGGAGGTGGAGGTGGAGGGAGAGGTGAGAAGGGGTGGATTGGTGGGAAGTTGAATGGGAAGGGGAAGGAGAGGGAGAAGGAGAAAGAAAAAGAAAAGGCAGGAACAAAATGTTCCCCGACGAAACTAAGAAAAAAGTCGCCAGTGGGGACACTCAACTCCAGGGCTCAATCGTTGTCGTTATCCCCCACTTACCCGCGTTCCCCTGCTTCTGATCCAGAGATAGAGGTGAGGAGGGACCGGGAGCGAGGGAGAGAGAGGCAGAGGGAGACGTCGAAAGAGAGAGAAGATAGAATCGCTCCGATTCTGATCAAGCAGCGTGCGCCGACGCCGTCGTTTAGTGTTACTTCGCGTCCTCAAAGGGCGAGTAACCCGTTTTCATCTACGACTAATACTACGCCGACTGGGGATACGACTAATCTGCTGGGCTCCAGCGCGAGCGTGAGCCCTAGTGCGGATGTTAGCTTTAGTGGAGGTGTGGGTGCATTGGCACCGGCACCGGCATCAGCACCGAGACAGAGGAGCAGCTCGTTGCTTCCTTCTCCTACGTCTTCCTCTGTTTCTGGGCATGGTATTAGTGCTCGAACTGGGATTCTGGCTTCGCCTACTAGTGCCAAGAGTGGTAATGGTGGTGGTGGTGGTGGTGGTGGTGGTGGGGTTAGGCAGAGGAGCAGTACGATGTTGCCTGGTTCGATTTCGGGGTATGGGTTCGGTGGTGGTGGTGGTAACACCAACGCGAGTAATGGCGCGTCTTCTGTTCCTAGCCCGGCATCTGTGTCTGGGCCTACGGTCTCGACTTCCTCTGCTGCTACACTCAAGGCGTCCACCTCTCCCCCTCCTCCTTCATCTCCTTCGGGTGCGGGTCCAGGGTCAGCTTTGGTGTCCAAATTAGCAGTATCCTTTTCCGCTTCGAAATCATCGTCGACCAAGAACCAGACATCGACGTCGAATACTACTGCGACTGCACCTCCAATGTCTAAAAGTTCGTCCTCCAAAGTCACTTCTTCGACGTTCAAGCATGGGATAGGGACAGGGATAGGGACAATGATGGGGGCGGGGGCTGGGGCAGGGACAGGGAATGGAGTCATGATGCTGCCTCCGAAGCCATTCGCCGCAGATGCTTTGTTGAAGCGGGACAGTCCTGCGAGTTCGACCGGGGATTCAAGTAGTGGGCGAGCGCCATTCACGCCTAGGGATGGGAGTGAGGTGGGGAGTGCGAGTGCTAGTGCTAGCGCGAGTATGAGTGAGAGTGGTGGAGGTGGGAGGGTTGGGAGAGGTGGGATGAAGGGGAATGGGGAGGGGAGATATAGTAAGAGGAGGAGTGTCAGTTTTGAGGCTGATTTGCCTGGTGGGGGTGGAGGTGAAGGTGGTGTGAAGGGGAGAGAGCATTCTGGGGATGGGAATGGTGATGTGGAGGAGAGGCGGAGGGAGAGGCGGAGGAGTGAAGCCAAGGCTGCTATCGAGGTTGGTTTCTTTTGATTACGCAACGGCGTCGGATAGCTGATTTTTGAAATTAATAGCTCGGCAATGTCATTAATGGACGTGGACCGATCGTCGATGACGATGAGGACGATCTCCCGATCAACCAAACGATGACTGCTTCGAGAATGTCCGCGGTGAACCCCATGATGGGGATGGGCGGTCCTTCGCCTATGCAAATGCAAATGCCATATGGAGGTCCGCAGCCTTGGAACGCCATGAATCCAAACATGAACGCATGGCAGCAGCAACAACAGCAGCAGCAGCAGCAAATGAATTCCCAAATGGACTCAAATTTCATAGTCGCGCACCAGCAAGCGATGATGTACGCGAAACAGGCGTATCAGATGGCAGTGGCGCAGCAGGCTATGGCGGCCGCGGCCGACGAGTGGGAACGAGGGTCGAGCATTGGTGGGTTTGGAGGCGGGAGTATCTATGGTGGGGGCGCTCCGTCTGTTATGAGGCCTTCGCCGTTTGCGATGGGGATGGGTGGTGGCATGAACATGGGGATGGGAATGGGGATGGGGATGGGTGGGGGCATGGGGAATGGGTGGTCTACTGGTTCTGTGATGTACCCGCCTAGCTCGAGGTCGATGTATGATGGGTTTAGTGGTGCGAGGAGTGAATATGGTGGTGGCGGCGGTGGAGGGGGTGCGTGGAATTCGTCGAGGAGCTCGTATGGGGAGCTTGGGCCTAGCAAGGGTGGTGGGAGATCTGGAGCAGGTGGTGGACACCGTAGTTCAGGGCTTCACCCGCCTGTGCCGCCTATACCTCAGGCCAGCAGCGGTGGCGGTTTGAGCGCCGCACGTGGAACGCCCCGGTCGAGGACGAGTAGTCAACCTTCGAATGCTAGTCGTGGTACACGCAAAACCCCGCCACCGTCTAGCTGGAAAGCTACAGTTGGAGATCGATGATGCCTGCGCCCAAATCGCTCATATTTTTTTTGGCGGCGGTTTTTGGTGTGTTGACGTTTTTCTTGGCTCACCTCTTCTTTTCTTTTTTTCTTTTTTCTTTCTTTTTCTTTTCTTTTGTATTTCGTGTTACATGCCTTTGGACTGCTCGAATACATACATTGAACAGCCCAGAGTGAAAGTTTACAAGTTTACAATCCTGTAGCTACAATTTTTCTTTCTCGTTTCCTCATACCTATCGCATTGATATTGCATTGCACCACCCTAAGTACCATCCAGCACGCGTTTGGACATCTATTTACCCTCGCTTATTGCATTCTGCACATTACTCACTTGCCTGCATGATACCTTTCGTCTTCGCACCGTACATTTTTTTCATAACAAACCCCCATCATAGCCTATCAAGATATATATTGCCAATAAACAAACACGACTTTTGCTCATTGACATTTTCTCCTCTCTCAATCATCATCGTCGAGCGCGCTATACTAAAACCAATGACCATGAAATCTTTTGAGAACAAGTAACATCCAAGATGGCAATATTGAAGATACAATCTAATGATAAGAGCACAAAGCTTATACAGATAATGCAACCACTATATTCTACTTTCGTCCTGGTGTGTTAAGATACAACTGGCTGAACAGACTGAGGCGTATCTTTCAGTTTTTCTTCGATTATTGAGGTTGGGGTTATGGAGATGCTATCATCCCTATTAAAAAACATTAGTACATATGTATATACAAGATACAAACTAGGGTATACGCACGATGCCTCTGATTCAGAAGCTGTGGGCGTCGCGCTAATTAGTGCGGGGGTATTCTCAGACTTTTCATCCAGCTTCTCAAGCCGTGTGCCGTCTGGTGCGATACCACAGGCACTATCAAGGGGGTTTATAAGACAGAATTTATAACATGAGAGGAAGGGCGTACGAAACAATCTGCTCCCAGTAGCTATCAGGCTCAAATTTATAATGGAACCGGCCATTAAAGTCCGCGTCTAGATGGGAAGGGGGAATTAGCTCGTCAAGATTCGGGTTGAATCGCATCTAGGGTATTACAACACGATTAACTTCACATGCAGTATGACCTTGAAGGAACACTAGGATGGCTGACCTTATCTCGGGTTACTGGATCCAGGAAAGGTGATATGCCTTTATAAAAAAAGCTGAGGAGCACTGGAAGGTTGACGACGAGTGCACGACCGAGTGTCTCGCAATAGTGTTGCTGGAGGATATTCAATACCTGTTGGATGACGTCGATGTCTTTATTAACCCTGGAATTGCTCAAAACTCACCTTCCTAGCCATTGATATCGACGGGTTAGTGCGGAGAGTCGTTGACTTATAGTCCACGATAATTACAAGAGACTCCTGGCCTGGCGGCATGAGGTCTTTCGCACGTTCTCTGTCACCAAGTAATCATCAAGCCGAACGAACAAAGGGAGAATCAGGCAAACGAACAGACACCACACCAGATGGCGCAACTGCCGGGGCCCAGTTTCTGTATTTTCTCGTCCAGGTCGCATATATAATATAGGTCTCCCGTCTCTGTCGAAGCCGTTCAGAATACTACGGGTAACAATTTGAATTACATTAAAGCAGAAGTAGAATCCTCTGACGTACATCTTTCCGGTCACACTTTCGATCTTGACCTCGTCTGGGGGTATTAGATCAGGCTTGAACTCCCTGCGCCACTCTATGGTGGCTTTGATACGTTTTTGTGCGTCGGGGAATTGCCACTTCGAAGCACGCATGTACCGCGGCATTGTATCAAGCTTGTTCAGCCATCTGAGCTCCCATGGATAATATGGGTCCGTTTCAGGGAGGAGGAGTGTGTCTGCATACTAACCAAAGATTATTTTCGATATCCCAAAAGCTGTATTATTTGACGTACCTCGCGTAGTTCCTTGATCTGAGCTGCCTGCTGCTCCGAATAACGATGAATGGGCGCAATTACAGTTCCTGGTGCGGGAGATACCAAGACTTCATTCGTCGTCTCTGACATGTTCTTCTGAAAAAAAGAGAGATCTTGAACGACCAAAGATGGGAGTGACACCGTTCGATACTTGAAACGACTATCATGTCCGAGCTCGGCCCGGCCAAACAAGCGTGATTAATAAAAAAGAGTGTGCAGTTTGTCAGCAATTTGTCAGATAACCGATCGTAAGTAGCCTAGTAACGCGTGTCTGAGTCGAGAGTTTCAGTTGGGTTGCTTGGAGCCTGAAGCAAATATCAGGCTCATCACTTCGAGTTGGTTGGCTCAACCGAGACTTGACATGTCTGTCGAAAGAGTGCTCGAAATTGGCTAATGACGTTTCAACAACAGGCTTAGAGGCAAATCAAAGTGACAGACGCCAATTACGATCCACCCCTGCCACAACCTCGTTCGAAGGCTAGGCTACCAATCCCATCCACCGCCCCAAAAAATCGAGAAGTTGCGGCTGTCCAGATTTACATAGGTTTGCAGGGAAGTTGTGTCAACAACACGCCGTGGCGCTTTTTGAGAGTAACACGGTGCCGAGAGAATTTATCATCGGGAGAAAAGCGAGCTTCAGTGTGTTAGTTGCTGAGTGAAATGGAATGGAAGAAGAAAGTACCAGGATGGGCAGATTTCGTCAGCCTTCCTGCATCTGTCGTTTTCTGTTCATAGGTAGAAATTAGCTTATTGGAATAGCCTGTGTACGAATAAACTTACTTTTAGGGTGTACAGCCTGTTTCCAGACTCGTCCAATGTGTACATAAGATGCATTTGGGCGCACGACGGTGGACTCGGCGGAGGTCTAGAAATTTTTGGACAGTACTGACACGTGATATAACACCTCATCTCAAATCACGTCATCGGTTTGCTATCATGTCAGTGACAGATCCCATATAAACTTGAAGGAGCTGTAAAATCTCCGCAGTTGAACAACCCATTTGAATCCCTTTACCATACTACATCTTACCGTCGACATGGGTGTATCAACATTTACGTCTGAGGAAGAGTATAAGGAAGTCGTACGTTTGGTCTGGCATCGTACTGCTAAGCGTTTCGTCTCAATTCTCCTCGTACAGATCAACAGCGACGCCGTTGTTGTGATCGATTTCACGGCGACGTGGTGTGGCCCTTGTCGTGTGGTCTCTCCCCTGTTCGAGAAGCATAGCGACGATTCCAAATATGCCGGCGTTAAGTTCTACAAGGTCGATGTTGATGAGTGGCCAGGTATTTCTTCGGCCGCCGGTGTTAGAGCGGTCAGTCCTACACTTTTCGTCAATATTGGGCCTAAAGGCCGGTCAATTTAGATGCCAACTTTCATGGTTTTCCATAAGGGTGAAAAAGTCAAGGAGCTTGTCGGTGCCATTCCTGCAAAACTTGAGGTATGGTACATTAATGATGGCATTATTTTCTCCGTGATTTATCTATCATACAGGAACTCCTTGTTCAAGGAGCCAGCCTGGTTCCCGCTTAAGCAACCTGCACTGTACTACCGAGAGGAAGACTGTCGAAATTATCTTTAACATATATGATTCTACGTCGCTTGATAAGTCGATCATGTTTACACATAGGAGTCAAGGATCCGAATGCACTACCAGCCCATCGTAGATTCACACGTGAGATCGCACTGGGATTACCCTTATGAGCTCCCTTATGTATGCCTTACGGATACAAACTCAAGAAGGCCGACGCCCCGACCCAGCTTACAGGTTTTGATAAGCGGCCAAGCTGGAAGGATCTTGCATCCGAGATCGCCAGTTTGTTCCAGATTCCCTGGTGTTGCTTTTGTTGACAAGCGCAGACCCTATGAAGATACCAAGTTTGTCGTGCAGGATCTAAAGGCTCCCGATAGTGAGTGCGCTTTCCGGTGCCTCGTTCTCATTTTTCCCGCTGTAACTTACTAATTATGTGCACGCCCTCACTGCACCCCTTCTGCTTTGTTGATCACCTTGATAACATTTGCCGCGCATCTTTTCAGCCGTAATAACGTCAACTTAGTCAAAGGATTTCAACCTGTCTGATCTATCCAAGAAGAGCAGCAAGCAATGAAGTGGTCATAACATAATACAATTTGCTCAATAATTGGATCAGATGACCTGTTCAATCTCTTCTGTTGGTTTCTCGACGGGTCCAGGGACATCTTCTCGGTTCACCTCGGAGCAAGCAAGACCTGAAGAATGTGATAAGGAAAGATAATTATTGAACTCCTCCGCCTTTGGAAGGTGGGTTCATTCTAGAGCATTGTTATTCTGGCGGCCTGTGTCATCACCTCAATGAACCAGAACTCGTAGACCCAGATGACACCCTGGCCGAGCGCATAAAGTCGTGAGGCAACGATTTTACGACGTTTGCGACAAGGCTAAGCTCTGGAGACGATTTATTGACACTTTCCCCGCAACCCCCTCGCAAGAATCATCTCTATATCATCGTGCACCATTCATCGACAGGTGAGAGTGAGTTCCCTATGCTGCCAATTGATTGTTGCTAACCAAAGCTCTATCCACCGTCTTTGTCTCTCTATCTTTCCACCTCAGTCACCATAACTCCAAGTTTTAAGGCCTCTTGAGTTCTCCAATGCATTGTTATCTTCTCGTGGGTGCAATGATTTATCCCGTCAATTCCACCTTGCTGACGTTCGGCCACAAAAGGGAGCAAACTAGAAAAACGGCCCAGGTCCTCAGACGTCGACCGGGAGGAAAGAAAGAAACCCCGAATCGATGACATGTTGCCATCAGAATGTAAGTTTTCATTTCCTTGGCAGATGGCTACATTTACCTACGCCCACTCTTTGGAACAGCTGCTCTCGGCTCGCTACATGAGAGATTACAAAATATCAAACCATTTCCCAGCCAGTATTCGGATCCTCGCAACATCCTTTCCGTTCACCGGCCTTCAATTACCGATGGACTGATTTCACTTCAGCCAGTCTTACTTTGAGTATGTGGGCCGGATGGCCTTCTCTGAAATGTGGCGTGGGAAAGCTACTGCCCATATATATCCAAGGGACAATGGGTACTACGGCAAGTCACATATTAGCGGGCCTTCTATCTCGCATCGGGAAACGGACGATATACCTGCCCGACTGCCAAGCGCTAATAGCAGACGTAATGCCTTATATACAGACTACGCTCCTCGGCGCCTCTGCCGATCCGAGCTCTCAAGTCACAGGACGACGTCATAGCCTTCTGCAGGAAGCTTGTCGGCGTATTTCATCATAGATCAGATGAATGCCTTGGATCGCCAAGATGCCAACATGGACACGGTCGGTGGATAATGAGCGGAAGGCGGCGGCTCAGAAATTTCTAGACCAGTTAACTTACGGACAATATTGAATCACTAGCGCGTCTGCAAACCATAGGACGGCAGTGCACACGGCAAAGAAGCAGACAGGCGAGAGGAAGCTAGCGCTGATGGGCGGAATGTCAAGAGGTGAGCAAATGTTCAAGCCATTCTTTCGTCATCTACATTTCCATCCTCTACCGGTGATACAGGACGAGATGAAACAATGGTGGATCCATCACAAGGGAAAAAGTGCCAATTTTTGGAGCCGATGACAAAGCTAGGGCACAGGACCTCACAGGACGCATCCCCTTTCTCCTTCGCCCCCTTCTGCAGTTCGCCTAGAAACTATAGAGCAGGAATTTTCGTTATCTTGCTACTGTTGGGAAGAACGTCCTAGAGTTTGCCGCTGAGAAAATGGAGAATGCACCCCAGAACTATGCATGGTGGCATCAAGTGGGAATCCTTTACTGCCACCATATTCAAAGGCGATCTCCTTGAAGCTATTCCTCCTCCTGGGAACTATGAAACATTCTTCATTCCTACAGATCCCTTCTTTAAGGACATTGACGCCCTTTATCTCAAAGTTGACGTGGATTGCCAAGATGCACAAAGAACTCGGAGGCAGCATTTTATTCTCGATGGTCTGATTGGCAGGAGTTTTTCGGAGGGTATGAAATGAAAACAATTTTTGTGTGGGTTCTTGAGAATAAGCAGTCCAGTGGGCGATGAAGAAGGAAGAAATCAGAACCACTAGGAACCATTCGAAACTGATTTACCCAGAGCAGGTGCAGATCGTTGTAAGTTGTAACGGTAGGAGACATCAACGTTATACCTGGGATTGCAATATCAAGTCAGCAAGTGATCCAGCTAGGCCAGTACTAGTCGTGGTTTTCTGTTTCTAGTCATTCATCTCACCAATACCCTCCAGAGTTTTTCCTTATTTCAGAGGGACCTCGAATTCTCACATCTCGATGCCTACGACGAAATAACTAAACTACGTGTCGTGAAGGATATCTTTGTCGCTCACTCGTTTATGTTGATTGCTTCCAATTTACTCTTCCGAGCTTGCCTTCTCAAAGTTCACTCAAAGTTCAATGAGACCAACTGCGCCCAATTCATTTTCCCATCCCACATTCAGATTTAGTCGCAATTACCCGCCTGCACTTCGAGTGGTGTTGGTCCCACGGTATTGCTACCGGTCCAAGATCGTCGATTTTGTGAGGTGCTCCACGGGATGGTGAGAACGGGATTGCTGATCTTTGACTTTGAAGATATAAATGCGAGCGCTCTGCATAACATGCCAGAGGAGGATTATTGAAGGGAAGGACCGAGAAGGAGAACAACCGGACCTGCCAATGTTACTGGCGCTTGTCTCGCAAGAGTCTACAGGGAAGAACGCGGAGGGTGGTCGTGGCGATGATGGTGCCGACTACATCAGGAATTGATGAAATTCTACAAGTGCCCATTGAGGTAAGTCCTGCCTATGGAGCCCTACAGATGCTCCATAAGGCAGAACTTACCTTGATAGGTAGCTGTAGGAAAATGCCATATTCCTGATGTAGGAAATGGATGCGTGAACAGGGTGCAAAAGAAGGTGCATGTTAAACTCCTTGTTTGCATGGTTATCAATATACAGACCAGGCTGTTTGCCATAAATCCGTTGAAGACTTGGGGAGCAACCGGCCGAGGATAGTTTGTTGATATTGTGGATGGATCATGAGGCGATGTCTAATCTCATTCAGAGAATCTGGTATCGGTCGCCTGAGTCGAGATCTTCAACGAGCCAGATGACTCGGTGCCATATGCACCATAGCCAAGCTTATTGACGACGCGGTAACGGTGCTGCGGAACGTCGTCGATATGTATAGGATGAAAACTTCCTTTATGATAGTATGTGATTGATTCTACATCGGGATACTGCCAGCTGAGTAGGGAGTTGAAATTCACCGTCTGAGTCGGTACTCATGTCACAGTTAGCTGATGGGACAGTGGGCTGAGGGCATATGCCGAAGAAGCAAGTGAGATCCTTTCCTTAGTACAGTACAGGCTCTGAAAGAATTCCTCGCCCCGTCAAGCGTTAGCGGCCCCGAAAGGAGGGTTTTGCCACGGGTCCCATTTAATTAAGTTCGTACAGTCCGACTCGCACTTGACACAGCACCTGTGAAGGAGTCAAACATTTCAGTGTTCACGCAATTCCTTACGTGGAATGAGTGTCAGTGCAATCTCAACCCTTTCCTTGCGAATGTGAAAGGGATACAAACAACGTGTAGAATGTTAACGCAATGCAACGGCCATGCAAGAAAAACCTTCGCTACTACTCTCCTGCCTCCGTCTTTAGAACAAATCCAACTCCGGCAAATGTATTGCCCCAAGCCAAGCAAGGATAACTTCCACCCTCGGGCCATGCAACGGAATATTAATCGGCACACCCTTCTTTCCACCCGCGCCTGCTCTTTCTGCTGCTGCCTTCTCCGCCTTCTCCCTTTGACGCTTAATAACAGGTGCCAATAAGATCCGCACGCAGTCCAATGCTTGTACGCCGTCTGCCCTGGGAG
Organism: Tricholoma flavovirens; assembly: GCA_003313805.1. Classification (NCBI taxonomy): domain Eukaryota; kingdom Fungi; phylum Basidiomycota; class Agaricomycetes; order Agaricales; family Tricholomataceae; genus Tricholoma; species Tricholoma flavovirens. Next base: position 30,771 of record QLOK01015655.1, read on the forward strand.
ACGGAGTAGGGGGTGGACAGGCATGGAGCCCATTGGGGGTGTGGGGCATGTAGCTAGATCCCCTTTGTTGAGAATCGCTGTTCTTCCTGGACGTCGAGGTCGATGCAGACGAAGACGCACCACCAACGGGAAGTGCGTCGTCGTCTGACGGGAATGTCATGTCAGTGGGCGAGCTAGAACAAGAAATACTTGGCGAGGGAGGCGGTGAAGCTGAAATCGTTAGACGAGTTTTACCGCGCAACGCAGATAGGGAGTGTGGTTGAATCCCATGTTTCCATCCACTCGCCAGCCGCTCCAGGACCTCGATAAACTCCGCCTGGCCCATGGACCGAGGAGGTAAGAAGATTGGATAACCCTCCAGGCCGTCTACTAGTGCTGCAGTCCGCGCAAATGTAGGAAGGATCGCACAGAAGTCCGCAAGCATCAACTGGCAGATGAGAATGCTGAAGTGTGATTCGACTAGCAGCGGGTGGTATGTCGTGAGCATCGTTGGGGTGTCGGGCAAAGGTGGAGGTGGGTTGTTGTGGTTCCCTGGGCGAATGCTTTCTGAGAGGAGGAACGCAAACTCAGTTTGATGAGCGATGTCGCCTGCGGGCGCCGCATTGAGAGATTCGAGCGAATCGAACTGTGACAGAAATTTTTCATGGTCACGGATACTCTTCTTCAGCAGGGTGGTGATCTGTTCCCTGAACGCCTTCTCGCCCAACACTTCACGGTATGCCTTCACCTTTGGACCATCCTTCTCCCCCAAAGGCCCCTCCGGATTACCGATCTCCACTCCACCGAATTTACCGTGCTCGATGTAACAAAGCCTCAGCTCTGCCCCGTCCACCGAGAGTGCTTTGCGTACTCCTTCAAGCCTCAATACCGCATGCTCGATCAAGTACACCGCGTGTTGCAAAAACGCCGCACCCCGCAGGAACAATAACTGCGGCTCAATCGGCTCAGGCGCGTCAGGTAGGACGGAGGAATGAAGCAGGAGGGGCTCCCCATCTAATCCTTCTGTGGTATTTTCATAACCCATGGCACAAGTGCCATCTGGGGGTGCTTGACTATTAGTACGGATGCCTGCGTTCGACTTCTTCCTTTTCCCATTCTTGCTGCTTCGTTCGCTCGATGTTGGGTTGATCCTATGCATCATCTTGGCTTTGCGCACAGCTCGGGCTTCTTTCAAGGCATACGTGAAGTCTTTAGTAGCTTGCGAATACTCATCCCTAAAGCAGTGGACGATCCCACGGGTTCGATAGTATTCCAGGCGTTGTGGTTGAGCTGCTATTAATTCATCCAAAACGTTGGTTGTGGTAGACTCTGCGAGTTGTCTATAAAGCGAGAAATGGTTGTTGGCCACGGAGAAGCGAAAGTGGAAGTATGAAAACAAACCGAGATGGGATCTTTTCATGGAAAAAATGCACATATTTTGCATCCAAATCATTGGGATCTAAGAAAATTGTCAAGGCGAGATCTCAGAGCGCGAAAACAGTAACACACCATTCTTGAGCACACGCTCCGCAACATCATCAAACACACTTCCCCCTTGCATGACCATCACACTTGAAGCAATTTCATCTGCCTTGTATGCCTGAGCGAGTTTCTGAACCGCAAGCACTCTCAATCTATGTAAGCGCATAGCCGACATTGTTACATTCCTTCCCCCGCCCCCACCAACTCCTGGCGGGTTGATACCAAAGGACTGGGCGGTAGCCCAAGGATTATTATTCAATCCGGACCCATTTCTCATCGATCCTAGCTCTGCCGCCGACAGCCCCGAAGACGCACGGACAGACAACGCTGCAGCCTCATCGATAAGCCTGCGGATAGACAGGACTGAGCGGAAAACACCCGGATCAATTGGAGGTGGCGTGGCTTTTCCCGGCTTCGGTGCGGGGAATGGTGACGGGTGAGGCAATGTTGAATACGTGCCTCGAGGTGAATCTGGCATAGAATAGTCACCTAGACTTTTAAACCCGAAATCACGCTGTTTGTTCGACGAGGAATTAAAAGGAGGCGTAGGGAGAGAGGATAAACGCGTTTCGGTGACAGAAAGGGTTGCTGGATCCATGTTTAGCACGAGTAAGGATTCAAGTAGTTCTAGAGGGAGTTGAAGCCATGGGCCCTAATACTAAGTGAGTTACATGAATAAATTACAGTTGATGAATTGGACGTGCATGATAGGAACTAATGTAGCGCCAGTGTTTGTTTCTGCTAATGCACAGAGCGGGGGGGCGAATGTCGGGTCCTGGAATATCATGCGGCTTTGCTTTCAGAGCAGCTGCGGCCTCCTTCGCCTTGGCTGATTTCTTGGGTTTCTTCTTCTTTTTCTTCTTCTGGCCGGATAAGCCAGTGACTTGGCGGTCGTTTTCGAGACGCGTTGGAGCTGTTTCGCCAGACAAGAGCGCGCCATTGACAGCGGTGGTCGCGACGGCCATGCTAGCAGGCAATAGAGAACGAACGGTGGGTTGACCGTACGGAGTCTGTCGTCAGTTTCAACGAAAGAATTTCAAAAGTTACAGATTCCCACGGTTATTAATTCATGATTCAACATGCTCTATATGCGCTATTTGAAGTTGTAGGTTTAGAATACCCGTGCTCCTATTGCAAGCCCCCTATACCAGTTCAAGGAAACACGTCGGCAGACTTGAAGTTGAAGTCGAAGAACTACTGTCTGGTTTTGCCATCTATTAGTATTACCAGATTTCCGAGTGTCCGCAAACTTGGTCACAGTCTTGACTCCTCGGAACAGGGCTGCAAGTTTAGTTTTCCCAACCAACGCCGTATCAGTTGTTGTGTTCCGCCAGCATCTGGGACCTAGCTTCCAGTAGGCTTCACTGTGGTGAGTTAATAACTTGAGCCGTGGTGCGTGGCGGTTGTGACGGTTGTACTGGAAGACGTTCCTGGACGGTTGGCACGGTCGTTTCTTGTAGGTATGCGTACTAGCCGCGCTGCCACCGTCATTTCAGTCCCTTGTTGATTCCACGATTATAACTTATATCGTCTATGCCTAGTTATCCGGCGGCGGCGATCCCGTTCAGCCAAGTTGAATTACACCAATTTCAAGTTCTATCGCGATTTTGATCGACTTTGAAGAGGTTGCCATCAACGATTTTGAGTTCACGCTTCACGGCTTCACGTTTTGATCCTAAAATACCGGGCAACTTGAGGTAGTTGCGTTGAGGTCACATTGGCACGAAAAGTAATTGGATAGCCTCCTTGAGTGTCATAAGGTCGTTTGATCGGATTGCAATCACCCTTTTGCAGTTAAGTATCCAGACTTTGCGGTATCGTGCATTAGAGGTCAAACCACCCTGCGTTCTTGATTTGATATGTTGCATGCTTTTGTTTATCCAGTTGTCGCTGTTTGTCTTGTACTTGAGGCATTGCTATACCTTGTAGTTCCTAAAGCCAGATCTTGAGTTATTCTGGGCCGTCCACCATTGCAGATATCACCAAGTTCAACAAGATTGACATATAACGTAAAACCGAATGCAGGGTGGTGTAGAAGTAGGCAAGAAATGTGTTGGAAGTGGAATCCAAGAATGACGCCAAAAAAATAGTGTTGTGGGGATAGAACTACTGTTAATTGTTGTCAACGCGCGCTACAGTCCTGAGATATGTCGCCGAGACCATCTTGGCCTCGTCAAAAGCCCGAGTGCTGGGAGCAATACCACCACAAGACGCGCGCGCTTTGATAATGCACAGGTCATTGAAAGCTACGGCGAAAGCGAAAGTGGGTGATAAGTGATAAGCATATGAGGCTTTCACCTCTCCAATATTCATTCTCGGAATCAGGTCGACACCTTGGACCTCCTCGGCAAACTTACTAGAGGCAAGGAGCGTAGTGTCCTTTGCATCCTTGCGGTGTTTCTTCTTGTTGGGAGATTCTTCCTTGGACGGGTTACAAGCTGCAATATATTTGTTACGAGCTTCCCCGACATGGCTCCGGATGAGCCGTAGCTGCTCTGAAAATTGTGGAATGCCCGCGTCGA
>QLOK01015661.1:0-13049 GCA_003313805.1 Tricholoma flavovirens
CTCGTTGCGCAAAGTTACAAATAAAAATCCTACAAACACCTATTGTTCCTAAAAAGGCCTTGACTTCAGTAAGCATTCAACAAGGTCCCCACTTTCAAATCATGTTGATGCGAGTGGGGTTGACCCTTCAACCTTTGAAGTTACAGATATGACCTAGAATGGTTATTTTGGGGACACAAAGGAATAACTTGTGACCAGAGAAAGTCCCTCCACAATACTTCACTCGCTGAAGAACCCTGTTGAGATTCTGGAAATGTTCCCAGATGAATCTTTGGATTGCTGGGTTTTCAGGAATCATTTTGTATGCACCACTAGTGAGCTGATATTGTGTCAAAGGGCCTTTGATAGGGACATTGTCGATGTAGGGGATGGTGACCTCAGGTATCTCAGGCTGTAGGATGTAGGAGACATTGTCATGTAGAATAGGTACTGAGTTCATCCAACCCATTGGTAAGGTTAAGAGTCAAAGCATGCCAAAGGGCGTCTGAAAAGTAGTTAAGTCTCTTGAGGATTCGGCTACTTTTCATTCATCAAACGCTATGTAAAGGTCAAGCATTCCACTGCATGCTCGACCACCAAACTGCTCTGCTAGATGTTCTGGGATCAGGATGACACCTGAGTGTTAAATCATGACCTTGTTGAGTGGTTTGAGGCTGTGAACCGGTCAAAGTGATTTGCCATCCTTTTTGAGGACAAGGAACCACCTCAATCAATACAAGGAGTTTGATGGTTCATACATGCCTGATTCTATCTTCTTCCTGATGATTTCACAAACTTCTTTGTAGATTCCGGGTGGTATAGGAATATTTCGTTCAACCCATGGGGTGTGCAGGATGATGGGGAAGTCAATTTGAGGGAAGAAGTCTTCCCTAAATGTTCCTCATTCTGTGTTGTTCCATGCAAAACCCATTTCATGATTTCAAATGAAGTCATGCATGAGTTTCTGTTCTTCTGGCCATAAGAAATCACCAGGATGGTTTTTGTCAATGATCACAGCTCATTCGAGCATGTATTGAGGAGAGGGCATGAATGTTGGTGGATGGGGATTGAGCTTTGGCATGTTTTCAAGTGGATTTCCAATGATTTTCGAACAATACAAAATCGATCAGGTAGGTCAGTGATCACTGGTCAAACCTTGAGTGCTATGGGTTTATATTTCTTCTTTGTTGGATGTATATGGGATGAGAGTTAATAGTAATGTTGGAAGGGGGGTTCGAAGAGTCATTTGAAGATGATCACACTTGTTCGAGATCATTTGAAGTTGGTCAAACATTGTTAAAGTTGTTTGATGTTGATCGAATGTGGGAATCTGTGAATAATAAAGCCATCAAGGCTTGCAAAAGAGTCAGGGAATGGTCAGACACAGATAGATATAGTTCAGAAAGGAGGGCAGCATGGGGAATCATATTCAAGGATATCAAGGAATGAAATTTGGGGATCACAGCGGTATGCTTGATATATATTGAAGAGTCAGAATGATTGAAGGAAATAATGAGAGCACACTGCTGGCCATTCAATATCTCATCCTCTACTTCCAAAAAACCTCTCAAACTGCTTTGTGATGATGGTTCAAATGGGTGATCGAAGGAATGGTAGTAATTCGAGTCAAGTTGGGGTTGCAGATTGTGATTGTCTGTGCTTCATTACAATAATTTCAGATGACACTCTCAGTGAGAATGTTGAATGGTTGACCAAGTAAAATGTCATATGCTTGGTTGCAAATGATGTGGAACTGCATATATAAAATAATTGAGCCAAGATCACAGGGGACATTTCGAGCCAAACCCAAAGTCTCATTGATACCACCATTCACTGATTGCATTGGCAGACAAATTTGTGGGTCGTAAGTGAGACCAAGTTCATGACAGACTTCCTCTAACATAGCGATGATTGAGGAGCCAGGATCAATGATGCTTTCAATGTTCAAGTGATCATTGATGTTCATGTAGACTGATCAGATGGAATGGGACTCCTTGGCAACGATGTAGGGCTGACCAATTTGACTGGGTTTGAGCAAGCTGAGATAGGTTTCATAGGGATCAGGGATGATGATCAATCCATCTTCGAACATGTTTGTCGAGGGCTGGGGTGGCTGCTAGACTCACTTCAGTGTAATCTGTTCATGCCATTTAGTTCAAACCTCAGGTGATAATGAAAGGAGTTCTTCTGAGGTCAGTGTGATGAGGGGTGTCTTCATCGTTCAAGTGAATATGTCTTGGGCGATTTGGTCACTCTAAATTGGGGCCTGTGTGTGGTAGGAGGGACCATCTTGAGGTTTGGTACCACTGGCAAAGTTGCGTTTGTGTGGTGGGAGATAAGTGTTCTCCTTGATGCCTGCGAACAGATGAAGTGGCAGTTGCGAAATGGTCAAGGGCTGGTTCAAAGTAGTTGTGGTCAAGTTTGAGTTTGAGGGAGTTGTTGCCAATGGGATGCCAGTAGATGTCGAGGTAGGATTCTGAGGTGTGTTCTAAGGTGTGGCCTGTCCAGGAACTTCTTTGATATGAGCCAATGTAGTAGGAGGAATACAAGACACTGGCGCTGGTGTAACAGAAGAGTTTCCATTAGTTCAATTAAATTGTTTACCACTTCAAAGTGCAAATATCTCCTGTTTGAGGGCTGTGATATGATCTTTGGACATGTTGGCTAAAGTTGAAATAGGATAGATACCTCAAGGAGTTGGCAAAGAAACTGGGGAGGGAGCAATACTGTACATCAGCAAGGAATTGACCATGTTATCTGGGTTGCAATGATGCCATTCATCGATGTGATCCTTAATAAATCTACCTGGGATGTTTCGAGGGGTATATTGTCTGTTAGCCAATACTACCTTTCCCTCAGCATTCTTCTTGCATTTGCCCTCATTAATATACAATTGGCATACCAAGCAATTGCTGATAAAATGTCCTGATTGACCACAGAAATACAGACCAAGTTGTCAAGCGTTTCTGATCTTGCTGGAATGTTCTATCGACCAGCATTCAAAGTGCTTTTTGAGCTTGCCATTGCTGTTACAAGGGTTGCCACGAACTTCTCGAACATTGCCAATAAATCTTCCTGTTTGATTTGTGGGGCCGAGGATGAGATAGTGGGTACTGAAGCCAATGTTGAGGATTGCAAGGAATGTTGTTGGGTAAGTTGTGAAGTTGAGTGAGATGTGTGGGAACCAGCCAGAACAGATTTTGCTGCTGAGTGGATGTCGTTGAGGGGATAAGGATTGTTGGGGTAATGGTTGAGGAATTTGAGCTTGAGTCATCAAGCAATGCATGACCATAAACAAGGTTGGAAACCTCAAATGAAAACTCAACTCTGTTCAGCCTCTGAGATCCTGTTTTTAGCATGCAAGCATTGAGTAATGTTATAAAATGCTTGATAATACAATCCTAGATCACTCGCATCATAAATCCCTATGCGAAGTTGTTCACTGACCAATTTGTCCATGATTTGTCCATGTCTGAGATCAATCACTTGTGATCATCTTCTGAGCCAGGGTAGAGTTTATGGACCATGACACAAAACTTGTTGAATGAGTTGCCAGTAGCATACATACTCTGGGAGTGATTCCCAAAGTTCCAAAGTGTCAATGTCGACATATTGACAAGCATGCTTCTTCTTCATGTCATTAGCTGCAATATTCGCTGCTGTGAAAAGAAGGTCGAGTTCGTTGAAATATCTTCAAAGTTCACGCAGCTGGGTCAGATCAAACTTCAGTGTGGTCAAGTGGCCATGTGGTGGCATTGGTGTCGGTGTAGCCATTGAGATCAATGTCAAAGGGGTAGAAGGTGGAGGTGGTGGAGAAAAGGTAGAGGTCGATGCTTTTGGAGTGATAGATTTAATTTGAGGGGATTGCGAAGATAAAAGGGGGTGTTTTGAAATCTTGGGCTTCGGTCGAGGTTTTGGTTGTTGTGTCAATTGGTCAGCTGGGACTGGGAGTAAGATATCTCCTGGTTATTCAGGAGTTGCAAAGGCTTTGCAAGCTTCTTCATGAAGTTTTTGAGCTGCTGTTGGCCAAAGCTGAGGTATTCCAGATGAACTAGGAGTCAAAATGATTTAAAAACCCCTTGCAGTGGGCTCCAAAATGATAATACTTGACCAGGAAACCCACAACGAAACCCTACAAAAGGCTTCATATGGTATAACACAGGTTAGAGGAAGGTAGCGAGGTGGTACTGTATTTCGGGACCTAGGTCAAGGTTGGGGGACCCAATAGCAAGGGAATGCAAGGAATAACAAGTGGCGTTCAATCAAATATTGCAAGTTCAATCAAATATTGAGCTTGATCAGGCTACAGAAATGGGATTGATGAGAGGAGAGATGATGGGAGGATGACAATGGGATTGAAAGCGAGGGGAATACAATTAATGTGAGGTAAAAGTGAGGTACAAGGGGCTTGATAAGGAGGTTCGATAAAATATCATGGAAGATCGTGATGATATTGCAAAACTTTGAACTAGAATGAAAGACTTGGACTCAAGAGTATGGCCTCTTGAATCAGACTACTGGGACGATCACATGATGGGATTCTCTCTGAAACAGTACATAATACAAAGTATATATGACATATGAAAAGTAGTCCTAAAAAGGAAAGTGTCCATGTGTTGAACATGAGGCGGGCTGTAATGATCAAAAGGGGCTAATAACTATGGGTAAATGACAAATTGATGTGAAAAGGAGGTAAACAAAGTGAAATCAAAAGGTACATACTCATGTTCCCTTTGAGGAGTTCAAAATATCTCAAAATACTTCTCATGTCCTTCTAATAACAATCTTATCTATTGTTCTCCATGCAATAGGCTTGTCAAACAATGTCGCAAGGTGCGGGGGTGTGGTATGAGTGTCCGATGATGAGATAATGGCTGCTGAGGTGCATGAAGTACATTTGAAGTTCATTCAAAGATGTTCAAGATCGATCAACGATGTTCAGGATGTTTGCAGATGTTCATAGATCATTCGGATAGACTCTAGAGATGTGAGAAAGATATCCCAAAGGGGTTTGAAGAAGTTCAGAGAAGATCATTGAAGTTTGAGCTTGTTCTAAATAGTTTGAAAAGTTTGAGACCTCAATATTTTTGTTTGAGCTCAATCGAACATTCAAAATGTGATCAATATTTGTCAAATGATGGTCGATATTTGTCAAATGATGGTCATAGATGGTCGAACAAAATGTGTGTGCTTCTGTGAATGTTTGATGTCAAGTACAAAGACTTTTGAATGGTGATATTGCTCTATATTGCTCAAGAATGTGTTCAAAGTTGATAGAACTGTTTGTAGATGTTTGTATGCAGAATGCAAAAACTATAGGATGTTTTCCAAGTGCTAGACACAAGGTGGTCTTATCACTGGTCTTCAACTTCAATTTCCAATTGAGTAAACAGGGAAGAGAGTGAGAGGATGCAGGCATCAGGGAGGGGCCAATGCCTGATTGCATGCGAGAGAAGTGCCAGAGACTAAGCACATAGATTGCCTCATTGATTGTCAGCAGCAACATCCATCACACTGTCCCAGTCCTGGGTGGCAAGAGATACCGAATAAATTTGCTTGATCCTACTGCTTGCCATTTCAGTGAACTTGTCATCCAAAAATTAGGCGTGATACTAAGAAAACACAAAGACCAACATACCTGACTTTACAGTATTGCTATGGTGTGAGGTGAGTCAAAGCTACAGCTTATCAACCACAACTCCAGCTCAAAAGCTGGTTTGCCTATATTTGTATAGAAATTATTTACTTATATACATTATAAACATAAATTAAATCTATTTTGCATGTATTTTGTGAGCCTGCTCACAAAGGGCAGTCATAACCAATTTGTTGCACTTTTTATCCTCCTTCATCTCAACAGCTACACATAGATGATCTGCACTGAGCTCCAGTTGTTCACCTGTGAGGCTGTCAGCTGTGTTCTCCATCCTCTTCATGACACCCAAGATAATGATTGCAGTTTCTTGATCATACCTGTGGGGGATTTGCTGCATGTATTTGCCGCAATGCTTGCCTTTCATGATGACAAGTAATCCATTGTCGCAGGTCAGATGGGGGTACTTTGGAGAAGCCCATGCCAGGTCTACTGATTCTGATGTATTGTACCTCACATGTTGAATACTTGGTTGTCCAGCAACCAATTCAAGAGTTATAGGCATCTCTTTGTCCTTGAAGTTCCTGCTGTTAATTATTACTTTTAGCTGGATGCCAAGTAGTCGCAAGTCTAAAAGTGGGTGTTGTGGCAATACTAAACAAGTGCTAGAACTTGAAACAGCTGTTGTGGGGATTATGTTGGGGCTAGTGTTTGATGAAGGCAGTGGATTCCAGGAAGGAGTTGATGGTGTGGGCATGGGGGTTCAGGATGAAGAATTCCAAGCAGGCATCAATGAAGGAGCCCAATCAGGCATAGGAGTTGAATTGCCCAAGCTCAAGGGAGCAGAGGGTTGAAGTGTTTGGGTGTCCCAATGACCTTGATTAAGAGGAACGAAGAGCTTGCTTTGTGGCTTCTTGAAATCAAATAGCTTACATCAGGATTTATAACAATCATATATTCAGAAGGGATGACAAATACCCAAAATCCACTAGGGTTTGAAGGTCTGGTTAACAGAACCAGAAAAGACCATGGACCAGACCAGACCATAACCAATCAGGACTGGACCTGCAGTCTCAGTTACACCCCATCAGGTAAATATCGGTCTATGGTCCTACTTGCATAACTATGTATGTTGGACTGGTAAGAACCAGTTCAGACCAGTTACAGACCAGACTGCTGGTTCTAGTTCTACTTACATGTCGCCAGTGTTATATTTACTGGTTTTGGCACTCAGATGAGTGCCACAAACCTTTTATTTACTTATCTACTATTTATATACTTATTTTACTGAGGGGGAAGCAACGCCCCGAAGAAAGGGGAGCTTGTGGAAGCAGGATATTATATACTAGTTGATGTTTATTACTATTTGGTTCCAGTAAACAAATGTGAATGTGTCATGTCATGTTAATGCGATGCAACACATTCACATTTGTTTACTGGAACCAAATAGTAATAAACATCAACTAGTATATAATATCCTGCTTCCACAAGCTCCCCTTTCTTTGGGGCATTGCTTCCTCCTCAGTAAAATAAGTATATAAACAGTAGATAAGTAAATAAAAGGTTTGTGGCACTCATCTGAGTGCCAAAACCAGTAAATATAAGATATGTTGTAGTCATGGGGCACAAAAGACTGGTCTCAACTGAGTCTCAACCAGTTATGGTAGGGACTGGTCTAGACCGGTTAATGGACTGAGACTGGACTGATGATAACTGGTCCTTGGTGGTCCAGTCCTGGTCTTCATTGCCTTGCAAAGTAGATGGACCAGTTACAGACCTGGTCTTGTCAAAAACAGCAAAAAGACCAGACTGGATTGGACTTTCAAACCCTAAAATCCACATACTTGGCTTCCATGACATCATCATAATCGAGAAAGCACAGTTTTGATGACACCTTGATACCCCTTCATTGGATGTCCTAGCTTCAATACAAGTATGGTTGTGCCAATCCAGGAAATGGGGTCACTGCAGAGTCATTTTCCTGAGCTGGAGGATGACTGTGCATATGAGAAAGGTGGGGTAGCAGCTGTCAAGCAATTGATGTGAACTTCAATACTCTGAAGCCAGCATTAGTTCAAGGGCTGACAACTAAAAAATGGACCAACCTTGATGTCACGAATATCAGTAGCATCATCTGAACTACTTTCCATGGCTATATGGACAACATTACTCCAGCCACCTTCAACCCATCCACTCTGTCCCCAGAATTGCCCACCCATGACTTCAACGAAGTCTCCAGGATGAAATTCTTTGAGTAAGTCAGACAAAGAAACCTGCTTGTACCCTCTTTCATCCAAAAATCTACTTTGGCAAAAGTATCTCCAACAACTTCAACATTTTCTGAGAAGAGCAACATTCCAAAACCACCTCCCCTTCTGTGAAATGCCATTCTGAGGGCCAGGGAAATGTAGCAGTGGCAAGGGCAGGGTGGTCAGCATGCCGATACAAATAGAGCAGCTGCATAGAGATATGGACAGGAGTAGATGAGATTGAACACAGGTCAAACACCTTGAGGATAAGCCCATATTCAAATGTGTGTCCCTTGAAGCAGAAAACATGGGGTCCCAGGTGGACAGGGTCAATCCCATAAATGCGCTTGATGGCTAGTGGCTTGAATAAGTTGGGTTCTGGAGGGGTCAGATGCTTTCTCTTCAAAAGAGAGGAGCCAGGATGGTGGGGGCCTGGCAGGCAAGGAACTAATAAAAGACTGACACCCCCCCAGTTCTCTACTGCTGCCACATAACCTACATCCCCTTTGTATGTCCGTTTGCACACTGACACCCAATCCCCCACAGCCAAGTTACTATTAGTATTGGAATCATGTTGACTGAGAACCTTTGTCCAATCTGCAAAATCAAACCTGTTCCCAGATGATGTCCATGTTGCGGTGAACTATGCCAGGAGAAAATTGCAGATGGCAAATTAGATCATCATTCATGGTTGTTTCTAAGTAGACCCAACCACAAATGGAATTACACATAAACATGGATTGCAACTGGTGACAGGGCACCACAGTTTGCAGAAGAAACAACACTATCTCTTCTTCCATGCCTAACTGGTTGATTGCTTAAGTTTTGTCATGAGCAGATGAAGTCAACTTACCCTGCAGCAAACCTTCCACAATTGGTATTCATGCAGCCTGGGCAATCTCGCAACTTGATCTATGGCAGTAGCAGTATAACTAGTCAATGCGCTGTTGTCATCAGTTGAAGGTGCACCCTGCTGTGCTGTGCTGCACAAACATTCAACAATCCTGGTTAAAAGCTCACCTAGTCCCTCCTGCCAATTGGGAAGATCCCTCCATGAAACATGGTCTGGAGGAGTGCTCTGATCAAGGCTATGGATCTCGTCATCAATGAAGTTGTCTGTATGATTTGTGTCCATGAGTACTGCAGTAGATTATACTAGAAAATAGTATGAACCAGCATCCCATTCCTCACTCCCACTGTCTGAATCATCTCCACCATCCACCCCAGCCTCAATATCGACAAAGTGATGAATAGATCTGGGGACCTGAATTGAATGAGCATCATATATTCTAAAACTGAATAACTTGCTCTTGTACTTGGCTCATACTGACAATTGAGTGATGCTATCTGTACTTAGAATCACAAAGCATCAGCTTATCATTCAAGAAAATGTTGTGCAAGACTGTAGTGTAGGCCTACAATATCTACTATCTATCCATAGTTCCACTAAGGTAGACAGTCTACCTTACAATGTTCTATTTATATTTTTGAGTGTCTTTTGACACCCTTCTAGGCTTTCATTGAACACCATAACTCAATTTATATTCTATGCTACTAACTACAAGGAGGGAAAAACACTTATGAGGGTGGACGACAGAGATGATGGTGGTTGGCAACAGAGTGGGAAGGTGTGTGAAATCAGCAGACAGTTCATTGATATTGCATGAGATGTTTGGGTTGTCAGGTATCCAGGTATCATCTGCAGGGCAACAATGATACCCAGATACCTGACAACCCAAACATCTCATGCAATATCTACAAACCATCTGCTGATTTTGCATGCCTTCCCACTCTGTCGCCAACCACCATCATCTCCGTCATCCACCCTTGTAGGTGTTTTTCCCTCCTTGTAGTTAGTAGCATAGAATATAAATTGAGTTATGGTGTTCAATGAAAGCCTAGAAGGGTGTCAAAAGACACTCAAAAATATAAATAGAACATTGTAAGGTAGACTGTCTACCTTAGTGGAACTATGGATAGATAGTAGATATTGTAGGCCTACACTACAGTCTAGTACAAGAGCAAGTTATTCAGTTTTAGAATATATGATGCTCATTCAATTCAGGTCCCCAGATCTATTCATCACTTTGTTGATATTGAGGCTGGGGTGGATGGTGGAGATGATTCAGACAGTGGGAGTGAGGAATGGGATGCTGGTTCATACTATTTTCTAGTATAATCTACTGCAGTACTCATGGACACAAATCATACAGACAACTCCATTGATGATGAGATCCATAGCCTTGATCAGAGCACTCCTCCAGACCATGTTTCATGGAGGGATCTTCCCAATTGGCAGGAGGGACTAGGTGAGCTTTTAACCAGGATTGTTGAATGTTTGTGCAGCACAGCACAGCAGGGTGCACCTTCAACTGATGACAACAGTGCATTGACTAGTTATACTGCTACTGCCATAGATCAAGTTGCGAGATTGCCTGGGCTGCATGAATACCCATTGTGGAGGGTTCATTTCAGGGTAAGTCAACCCCATCTCCTCATGACAAAATCTTAAGCAATTGACCAGTTATGATCAGTAGGAGGGACTGGGTGAACCTTTAACCAGGATTTTTGGAACATTTGCGCTGCACAGTGGGGTGCTCCTGCAACTGACAACAACAGCACGTCAACTACTACTGCCATAGATTAAGTTGTGAGATTGCCCAGGCAAATCCGTAGCCGCAATCAGAGCACACAACTTTCAACCAGTTCTGGGTAGCTCTGTTGCCCCTGCTGCAATCAGCTCATGGCCCATGGTCTTGGTCTGGCCCATTTTTCTTACCAATTCAGCTTCTGACTTTTTGTTCTTCTCAATGGTGAGGATTTGTGTTTCTGGTATTATTGGTGAAAGATAACGAAATCATAATTAGACTTATACACACTTTTGGTTGTGGTATAGTTTGCCTAGCTTAACCAATGCAGTCTCTTGATCTTGCAGATTTGTGAGTTCTCTTCATCCCCTGTCTTGTTTGCCCATCTTCATTGATTTCTATGGTTCATAATCAATGCTCTCCATCATGCTTGTCCCCACCATATATCAAAATGTACTGATGCTGCTACCCTCTGTCAAAGGATCCAGAAGGCTAGAACATTTTCCCTCATGGTTTGGACCTTAATTCAATGTCTGGATCACAGCAAATCTATTCTTCCCCTTACAACATGTTGACACCAGTACAATATATAAATGTCAACCATGTTCTCCACTCCTATGACAATTGATCCAGTGTGGTTAAACATCTCTGAGCATGCAGTTGTGACAATTGAGTAACTCACAGGACAGAATTGTGTCATTTGCAGGGGCAAGGTCCATTACTCCTTGCCTCAAGCATTCTTTTACAGAGTCAATCATTAGTACAAAGTCATGGCCAGGGTTCTCAGCCTCAACAGAAGTCCTCTCACCAACCTGCAAAGCAAGAGCTGATCAGATGCCTTGGCCCTCTTCAGCAGGCCCTTGCTTCAAGGCCTGCATCTGCAAACAGCCCTCCTCCCATTGAGGAATTGGCAAGCCCAGTGGCTGACAATGTCCCATACCCACCCACTCAAGGCAGCCCAGTGCCAGACAACATCCCATACCCTTCTGTTCAAGGTAGCCCAGTGCTGGACAACATCCCATACCCATCCATTCAAGGCAGCCCAGTGCCATACAATGTCCCCTACCCATTCATTCAAGGTAGCCCACCACCAATTTATCCTGATGATGGAGATTTCCCCATGGGTGAGGTGGTACCATCAGGGGTTGACCATGATACCACTCAACTTGCTACACCAACTCATGCCAATGCTGCTGGAAACCATGACAATTATCGCCTGTCCAAGTTATGGCACTCTTATCACATTGCAGATTATATTGATCGGGTTGGGCAACAGCAATGGGGGTCTAATCATGTTCAGCAGTTCATACTTGACAAGGAGGAGGAGGAGGAGGAGGAAGAAGAATTTAGCAATGAAGAGTATTCAGATGGTTTCAAGGAGGATGATGAATATGTAATGCTGGGTGCAGAGCCAGGACAAGAAGGAGTTTCGGTATGGGACCTTCTGGGTGAAGGTTTCTTAAAAGAAGCCTCAAAGTTAGGTCTGTCATTATATTTATTACTGTGTTACTAGCTGACACCTTTGTAGATGATAAAATTCTGGATGAGAGTGACTTGTCCCTCCTTCATGCTTATACCCTGAAGGTGGAAGATGGCCTCATGGATGAGATGTTCAATGAACTTCACTTTGCCTTCCCCCAAGCTTTGATAGACACATTGAAGAACACTGAGAAACATATCCAGTCCCCTTCAGGTTTCCAGCCTGTGTATTACAATTGCTGCCCATCATGTGCATCTGCTACACTGGCCCATATGAAACCTTGTTAAAATGTCCAAAGTGCAACACCAATCAATATAAAGCTAATGGGACAGCACCTCAGGCATATTTCCAGTACTCACCAATTATTTCCCACCTCTGTGCAATGGTCTCAAGTTCCCCCTATGCAAGAAAGATGCAATACAGAGCTAGTCACTGACCCAACCCAACAAAAGTGACAGATGTCTTCGATGGCACTCATTACTCCCTACTTTGGGAGTCATTTGTCACTGTTGGTGGCAAGGAGCTTCTGAATTGGTTCTTCTCTGACTCTCATGATATTGCACTTGGTTTGTCCTCTGATGGCTTCGGTCCTTTCAAGCACTGTACCAAAACTTCATGGCCCATCATCTTATTCAACTACAATCTCCCTCCTGAAGAGCAAATTCTGAAGAAGAATATCATTTTGGTCAGCATAATTCCTGGACCAAAGAAGCCTGGTGATTTTGATTCATTCCTTTGGCCATTAGTCCAGGAACTTCTACAGCTGAAGCTTGGTGTCTCTGCATTCAACACCATCATGACCATTTTTCTTCTTCATGCATATCTAATTGTTGTCTTTGGTGACATCCCCACAGTATCAATGATCATGCACATGAAGGGTCACAATGGTTTCTCCCCATGCTGCATGTGTGAGATCCAAGGAATTCATATTCCATCATCACAGGTGAAAACAGTTTATGTTCCATTGCACCATGAAAGTTTTCCAGACTCACCACACCAATATGATGCAACTGCATTTCCTCTACAAAACCATGCATCATTTATGGCATGTGCTCAGGAAGTTCAGTCTGCCCTGACCAATGCAATGTCAGAAAAACTTGCACCAAGTATGGCATCAAGGGTCTGCTCCTGCTCAGTGCCTTGAGCTCCCTCTCCTTTCC
>QLOK01015671.1:582-19588 GCA_003313805.1 Tricholoma flavovirens
TAATCTTGTCGGCGAGACTGATGGCCTTGCGACAAAGCAAAAGAAGCGTGGTCGACGTGCAAGGTCTGATGACGATGACGACAACGATAAATATCCATACCTCGAAATGGCCGATGGTGCATCAATACCTTGAGATATCCTCACGAAGGTCGGACAAAAGGCTCGTCGGCTCTGGCAAGCTTTGAATGTGGCTGGTCTAGCTCCAAACTCATGGGGAAAAGCCAACGAAATCGCCTATATTTATTTTACAAGCGAAATGCTAAATGAACGCGAGTTTGAGTTTTTTAGGTACTGTGAAGGAAACTGGAAAATCAAACGGTGGACGACGAAAGCATATGCATCATGGAAGCGCAACCACATCAAGCCAAATGACACGAACGATGGCAATGGAACCACAGGGAAGAAACGGAAGCGTGAACTCCTTGATGACCCGACCCTCCTTCAAATATCGGACAACAACTATGACGATGGTTCAAGTAGCAGTACTGCAGGATCAAGCGCTACTTCCACTTCTCCCGAAACAACCCATCCAGCGCTGCCGCCGCCTTCCACTCCAATTGTCAGCCAGGTGCATCTATTGCTTCCATTTGTGCCAATTGTTGTTGATGTCTCTCAGTGAAGAACGGGTATCACATTTGCCGATCCTTTGTACGTGTATCAACTACCATCACATATCTACACTCTAATTCCTTTTGCACAACAGGGACGAACTCTACAATGACACCGAGAATAGTTGCGCAGTAGTCAGCCCTAAAATAGATTCCCAGGTGCCTCCCGCCATTGACCCTGCTACTGCTACTGCTACTGCGCTCTCAACTGCTACCTCAAGTTCAAGTTGTACGGGTCCGACAGTTACTGCCCACGATTCGTCGACAACCCCTGTGACGAGCATCAGCAATCATGAAGACATTAGACGACGGCACCTATCTAAGCGAACAAAACTGGTGCTAGCCGTCGTAGGGAAAGGCTTGACAGAGAAGTATTTTTGCCCCAGCTATGTTGCCGAGTCCTGCTGATATTTGAATAGGAACTTCTGTATGAAAGATTGGGTGGAGCAGAACCCTGGCGGCTCCAAGGACACTTTTGAAACATACTTCAATAGACTCACAATTGAAGCGAAAAAGGTGCGTAACAATGCCGAAGATTTTTTCATCCTACTGATTCCATTTCATGTGCTAGAAATATAAGGATCTGGCTGCAGTTGCAGTATGTGTAACTATACCTCGCAGAAATCTCACGCAGTCAGTTGATGAATACACTTTAGCAAAAGGCTCGCAAGGGAATCAAGAACGGTTCGTGTTCGTTATGACAAGTCTCTCCTTGCTCATGCTATTTCAGGCATGAATCCACCCTAATGTCGGCATCTCTCGCGATTGGCATGAACAAGTGGTATAGAAGCAGAAGCACCAGCAAGAATGGTGGAGCGAGGAAGCTGCTATGGGGAGCGGGGAGCAGGGAGCGGGGAGCAGGGAGCGGGGAGCAGGGAGCGGTACCAATAAATGTAGCACATCGTAATGGAATACAAAGAATGTCATCGTTTTACAGCCATTACAGGCAATTGTGAGTTGTTGAGCATCTGACAAAGGATAACAATTACCTGTAAATCCTTAAAATATGCTATTGAGCAAGGAATACTTTGCATTCCATTGCTAGCCACGCAACGTGTGGGAATTGCTGGTAATTTCTCCCAAATACCGGATTGTTGACTGGGAGTCACCCATTAAGAGCCCATCCAGCAACAAAATAACTTTTTTCCATTTTAGATGTGGCAACTGACACTTCTTGATCTTTAACCACCACCATCCAGTCATGGGAACTCGTCGCCCCCACTATGGCTGTGCTTTACTCTACCTAACACCTCTTCACTAATCGACATTGTCCTTCATCGGGTCTCTCTTATGACTTGTATCACCATCCATTTCAATTAAAATTATCATTTTAACTTATTGGGGTACACTGCGACAATCCGCGTGGTCTATCCAGTATGCTCTCACTGGTGGCAGGAATGCCCTGCTACAATCTACTTCTCAATGCAACTCAGGCACCATTTTCGAGTCCTCGATGTACCACACCAGCTCTGCTTCGCGCAGACCCTGGCCCTGTGCTAGGGGCGCAACCCTTTGTCGATCAGGTGGAGACCTGCAACCTTTGGGGAGGAAGACCAATAGCAGAAGGCTGCCAATGGCTGATCATGGAACTGTCCCTGCACAGTCCACACCCTATTGGGAGAGTGTTGGCATTCTCGATCAGACTTCATCAGCATTGGGAGGACGAGGGACATACATACTGTAGGATGATTCTGTGGGGAACAGGGGGGGTATCGGTTGAGGGAGGTCAGGGGCCGAACTGCAGAGTAAAGGCGAGGGTCGATCGTTCAACAACGTTCTTTAATTCACTTTCCAATGTGTGCAAGTTAAGCACTCCCCATGATCGATCCTTTGTTCGTACACCAACTATTCAGGTCACTGACAGCTGGAAGCTTCGGCGCCCATGCGGGCTTAGGAAGTATAGAATACCCTAGCACAAGCGAGTAGAAATGCAGTGGTAGCGGTTCGGGCTCACGTTGATGAGGGGGGTTCTTTAGGTGTAGCCTACCTCTGGGGAACTGCGATCGAGCACCCTAATTTTTTGTGTACTTTGAGTACATCTAAAATACACCCTATGTGGAAGAAAAAAAAAAAAAAAAATGTGGCAACCAGTGTCACAGCTAGTCACATTCCCAGGCTGCCAGTCACCAACAACCTCATGAAAACCTGCAACAGCAGCCCACCACAGGCTCCCGAGGCTCCACCCCCACCTGAGGCTTCTGGCAAGGCCCAATGGTCTGAGGCTGACAAGATCATGCTCATTGAGTATATCACCCAGCACAAAGCTGAAGCAGGTGATGGCATGAAATTCAGGGTGTCATTTTGGAGTGGTGCTGCCAAGGAGATGGTATCACATCATGCTTTGGGTGGCATGAAGACATTGCAGGGGGGTTCAAGCAAGTGGGACTGGGTGCATACCAAATTATCTCAAGCAATCCTTCTACTGACATGCATTTATGTATCTAGCTCAAGAAGTCATACAATGCTGTTGCTACACTCAAAGCCAATACATCCGGATTCAGTTGGAGCAAGACCAAGGGGCTCAACATCATGATCAATGAAGCCTGTGCATGGAATGAATATATTGTGGTACATACAGTTGGCTGTTTTTTACTGAGTTATTCTAGAAAAACAAGGACGTGACACCATACAAGTCAAAAGGGTTTCCACACTTTGATTGTATACAGGCAATCATGGGGGCATGCACTGTGAGAGGCATCACTGCCTTTTGCCCCTCAGATCAGACATGTGGTGCCATTGTGAACTCTGCATTGACTGCTCCAAGCAGTAGCACTGTTGTTGCCACCAGCAGAGGGATGGAACCTCCTACTACTGTACCTGTAAATGATGCACCAATAAATGACAGACCAGAGTCTAGCAATGATGATCAACCCCAGTCCAACCTTCTTCCATGATCTCAGCCACTGGCATCTTGAAGCGCAAACACTCAGCACTTGATGATGACATTTTGGTCTCCTCATTCAGCAGCAAGTGAACACGCAATTCTGCCTCCAGCGGTGCATCAGCATTGCATGGTATCAAAGATTTGATGGCGGGTATTAGCTCATCTATGTGCAATGGTCCATTGGGACAGCCTCGCCACCACAGGAGGTCTTCTGCAGAATGTGGAATCAAAGCAACAGCTCTTCTACAGGAGAAGGAGGATTTGACTGCAGACCAAATTATTGCATTTGCTGACCTTTTTGAGCAGACCACAGAGAAAGCCAATACATACATGGCACTCATATGCGATTATGTGCAGAAGCTTTGGGTTCAAAGGCAGTTGGGGGAACTTGAATTCCCTATGGTTGGTAGTGGTTCTGAGGCTTAGCATTGCATGCATATTTTGGACTTCATACAAATTGTGTCATTATATATAACTTCCTCATTTGTATTGTACCATATGTCTTGTTGCAGTGGTATGATAGCAATTCAATCGTGTTCTGAAAATGTACAGTTATGCTACTACTTGGGACATGCCTCGCCAGGAGGCAGAACAACTCATACTCAAACAGATGGACAAAGACCCATCTCTATGTGGCCCCTCTTTCTCACAGTTCTGCCTGATACTGCTCCCACATTTTAGCTGCTATCTTATCTCATCTTGTATTAGCCTGTCTCTTCTCTGCTGTCCTTGTCTGCCCTTCTGCTAGCTCTCCTGCAAAAAAACCTCACTCTGTATCATCTGCTTCAACAAAGCCTTCAAGCTCATCTGGATCATGGATACAGATGAAGTTGTAAACAGCTGCAAGAGCAGCAGGAATGCAAGCTTGATAGTCCATACTAATTTCAGCTGGATATACAAGAATGTGGAAATGTCACTTCAGGACCCCAAAGATATGCTCAATGACATTGTGAGCTGATGCATGTCATAAATTGAAGAGCTCATCTGCATTGACAGGCCTGTGGCCAGATATCAGATACTATGATACTATGATGACAATGAATAAAAGAATCTGCACCATTGTTGGGCACGGCCCCATTCTGTGAGGTGATACTTTAGGAATAATGAGTGCATCACATATGGGAAACCCAGCATCTGCAAGGTAATATTTATTTGCCAGGATATGGAGGTCTGTCATGCAAGCATCATAGAACATTGTTGAGTCTGCTGCTGATCCATCCCACCCACTGAATATATAATAAAAGATCATATCAAACCCACAAATGGCCAGGCAGTTTTGTGTGACACCGCCTTTGCAATCGTGAGCTGCCTGACACATTTCTGCAGAAGCACTACAGTTTATGTGAGCTCCATCAATGGCACCAAGGGCATCCTTGAAAAAGGGGTAGTATTTAGGATTGTTCAGAATCATGGGTGGTGTAGGTGTGCTGATGGGAGGTAGGTGAACATATTGAGTGTAAAATGGTGGAGATGAGAAGAAGATGAGCATGGTCACAAAGTATCTGTGGGTTATATGTTATTCTAGTCCTGACAATGATGAAACATAAAAACAAACTTTGATGTGGTTTCATTTGCTCGCTGAAATTGCTCAGACACATGACAGAGAGAAAGGCTGGTTACACATGTGTATAGAAAAATTGCAAGCTGCTCTTCAATGTAGACATGTTTCAATGATGTCACTCCATACTGTTCCAAGGCTGCAACAAGACCCAAGAAAACATGGTTGTGCACACCAAGCTCATTGTGAATGCACTCTGGGTGACCATTGAGAAGCTCATGGACCCAGTCAGCTCCAGTCAATGCCAAAGTGTGATAGGGTGTTTTGTCATACAAAGGGAGACCATAAGCAAGTGCTGCAGCACCAGCAGCAAAGGTAAAGAGTGCTAGATCAGCAGTCAAAGGTTCTATCTGCTTACTGGAGGCATTCTCAGTAGTGCGTTCTGTCTTACCAACTCAGAGGCTTTCTGAGTGGCTGAGGGCGATCGTACTCATCGAGTTAAGGACGTAGATTGCTCAGGTCAAGCTGAAGAGCGAGACCTCTCTCTATACTATGGTTTATATACAAGAGAGGTGATCCTTATCTACCAATGGGGGAATTACATAAGAATCTGAGAAAGAGAACAATAAAGGATAAATGTCAGGGAATAATAGGAGAAAAGTTGGTGAAGAGAAGATGGGAATCAGAGGAAACAATAGGAGTTGTAGTCCATAGAAGTAGTAAGCAAGAATGAATAATAAACAAAGAAAAAGGAAATTGAATGTCCGGTCCATCTGTAGCTTGCAAGAATTGTAACATTACCCTGTTTTTACATTGAAAATCACTGATTTTCTTTACTAAATCCTAGATTTTCCCGATCCCCATGATGGATGCGGCGAGGGATTGACCGAGTCTGTGGCTGGAGACAGGAACATAGCCTGATGTGCCTGTGACGAAGTGGGTGTCAAGATAGGAGACATCAGTGAAGGTTCGCGAGATGGGATGGGGCTTTTGGGATTAACCGGAGAGGAGGGTATCTCAACTCTCAACAGGGTGGCTCATCATTTGAACATCACTTGTCTTGTTCTAGCCAGGGATGGGATGGTAAGGTGATCTGGTGCGCTTATAGGTGGAGGTGGTTGGAGGTCATCTAACTCCAGCTCTTCATCGTTGGTATTGTGGTTGAAGCAGATGGTGCTGGTCATATTTGGGTAAGTGGGGGGAGACGTCCTCGGGAAGCGGTGTTCTTGCCATTGTGAAATTTGCAAGAGGGCAAAGAAGATGACGACCAAGGCTAGTGCGATTGCGAAAGTGATGAGGATAGGTCTGACAGGCCAAGGGTTTTCGGG
This sequence comes from Tricholoma flavovirens, assembly GCA_003313805.1. NCBI lineage: Eukaryota > Fungi > Basidiomycota > Agaricomycetes > Agaricales > Tricholomataceae > Tricholoma > Tricholoma flavovirens. The sequence goes on from QLOK01015671.1 coordinate 6,901, forward strand.
TGGCAAGGAGAAGGTACAAGTGGTGGTGGTTTCACAGACTGTGGTGGTGGACATTGTATTGAGAAGAAAAGAGGATGTTCCGAAAGGTAGAGAGTAAAGCAAATGGATAAAGAAAAAGAAAGTGAATATATATATATGGAGAAGGAAATCTACTATGTTTGGTTTTGTTTGGGACTAATAGTCCCTGATTGGTTCTCCAGTGATATTTGCCCAAGCGGCGTCATCAAAGGTGTCAGAATAATTGGTATCATGTGGTTCTTGTTCAAGGGTGGGACAATGGACTGAGGGGTGTCCAGGGGTGGTTTTCTTGCAGTGGATACAGATGGTGTGAGTGCAGTAAGATGGGAAGTGTCCTTTTCATTTGCATATGTAACAATAGGGTCCTCTCTTGCCCTTGTCTTTCTTCTGAATGATTTTGTCTGGGGAGGGAGTCAGCGAGGGTTGGTTGTTGGAAGGAGGGAGGAGAGGTGATAGAACAGGTAGGATTCCTGTGTTGATGAGGGAAGAAAGTAGAGCACGTTCTTGCACCTGTGCATTGGCGAGGATATGCTGGTTGAGGGACCAAGCATTGTAGAGGGGAACAAGATTAGGGTGTTGGAGGAGGGCTCATCAGATGGCTGGCTGGTTGTCATGGTTGGAGAAGAATAGATAGCTGGGGAGAATGTGTAGAGCGATGGGGAGGGGCATGTTGATGGTCTTTGTTGTAATTATTTTTTTTTTATTTGTTCTTTTCTGTTAGAATCTTTTTCTTCTTTTATAGTCAGTCAATAATTCTTTGGCATGAGATAGATTCCGTTCTGGCTCCCAGGAATTTTCCGAGGTTGGGTAGCCTTTCCACTTTATCAGGTAGTGGTATCCTCGTGCCTTCTTTCTGTGCATGACTAATGCTTCCACCTCATATTCTTTTTCTCCTTCAATAAGGTCCAGTGGTGGTTCCAAGAAGCTTGGTCTGTGGGTGTCGGTTTCGAAGTAAGGGGTGAGGAGGGCAGCATGGAAAACTGGATGTATTTTCTATTGTCTCAGGAGGTCTAGTCAGTAATTTAGTGGATTGAGAACTTCCTTTATTGCAAATGGTCCTTGACGTTTCAGGGCCAGTTTCCTAGATGGGTAGGGAGTTTTTAAGTTTTTTGCTTCAAGCCATACCTTCTGTCTGTCATGCTCCGATCTCCTGACATTGCAAAACCTGCAGGATGACCATGGAAATACCGATAGGAACGATCACGAGGATTAGTAAACCGAAATAGCAATCAGGTACTACAAGTCCAACTCAGGAAATTAGGAGAGAACACTGTGGAATATTCTAGGCTTTGGGCAACCCGCACAATCCCTGAGTTATCTGACTCATCTATCAGTAATAGATATTGTAGACTCTACTAGATTATTGTAGAAACATTTGTACTTAGTATATAAGCTCACACATTAGGTCAAGCTATTCAGTTTGAATATTGATTAGTTAAGCACTACTTGGAATCTTCATCCTCACTTGCCATCTAGTACAGAAACCCGGCGCATAACCCGCGCATTCGCATTCAAGTCCAGTAAATCAGAGACAACCCTAATCAAGAGGAAAGGCACAACTTCTTATAAGTTGAAGCCAAGTCTTGTTTGTCCCCCTTCAGAAAACCCACGCATTTTCCGATTCCTCCCTCACAATAAGCACGACCTTAACAGTATATTAAAACTACTTTTCCCTTGATTACTTCATTTCAACAAAACTCTATGGCCACCCAAACCTGAACCACTCAAAATTCCCAACATGCTGGGCTAACCCCCCAACCATGATCCTCTTTGACCCCTGCAAGACATGGCACCACTTTCAGTACCTCCATGCATATAATATCAGCATTTTGACCCATAGGCTCTGGTGCAGAATCTATCAGCAGTCAAAACGCACCAAGACAGCACAATAACCACACAGCACCTGAGGTACCAGAAGACATTGACAGAACTAACAATGCTTCCAAAGCCTCACCATTAGATTATGTTGAAGGGCCCCAAGATTTCCCTGATGACCCTCCTGACCCAGAGAATGGTGATGGAGGTGATGACGGAGATCCTGATGACCCCGGCAATGATGAACCAGACAATGACCAACAAATTCCCAATGAGAATGAAAGGTTTCTTCAGGTCATGTCTGACCTCGCAGTTGGCATTTGGACACTCCGCCAGCTGCAATCTGCCCCCAAGCCTGATAAAGTCAAGGTGCGAGAACCTGACACTTTTGATGGTTCTGACCCGTGCAAATTGCCTGACTTCCTTGTCTTGTGTAACCTCAATTTCTGCAATTGACACCATGTGTTCTCCTCAGATGAGAAAAGAATTCTCTTTGTGCTCTCCTACCTCAAGGGAGCAGCAATCAATTGGTTTGAACCTGGATTAATGGACCTGACCAATAGTGCACATTGGATGTGGGACTTCCCCACATTCATCAACGAACTTGAAGCCAACTTTGGCCCCCATGACCCTGTAGGCGATGCCAAGAAAGCCCTCACTGAACTATCAATGAAGGAACACTCGTGCATCATCAAGTACAACGTCAAGTTTTGGAAACTCACCTCCAAACTTGCCGATTTACGTTTGAAGGCACAAGACGCTGACAAAATTTATTGGATGATGAAGGATGAAGCCAGTCACAAGTCAAAGCCTTCCAACAAGAAGGACAACAAACCCTTGAACTCAAACTTGAACAGCATGAAACCCACAAATGAAGCCTCGGGAAATGCTTCGAAACCTGAACCCACCAATAGGCCGAAGAACTCGAAAGAGAAATTCAAGGATTCCTCAAAGATAGGAAAAAATACCACCAAGGAACAGGAACACTGAATGAAGGAAGGCATTTGCCTCTATTGTGGAGAAAGGGCCATGTAGCGCAAGACTGTCCCAAGTCCAAGATGGCCAAGGCCCACACTGCCACAGTTGGAGAATCCAAGTCGGATTCCGCAGACTCAAAAAAATAGTCAGCAACCCTCATGATCAAGCTACACAGGCTGAGGGTTGCATTGACCTTGACTGCATAGCAAAATTTGTTCGACTTAAATGCAGCTGCTCTTTCCGATCCAGATTCCCTCTACGTCACCTTGACCATTCCCTCATTTTCACTCCCCATTCATACCCTCATAGACTCCAGTTCCTCTCACTGCTTCATAGACAAGACCTTTGCCAACAACCATAATATCCCCATATTCACGGTTCTGCCTGTGGGACTCCATCTGTTTGATGGAACCTGCAACTCCATTATCACCCAAGCAGCAGAAATCCTGATACTTTTCCTGACTGGTGTTACACTAGTCCTCAAGTTTTTTGTCACTTCGCTCGACTCTTCCTGTTTAATGCTTCTTGGATATAATTGGCTAAAACATTACAATCTATTGATTGACTGGTTTACAGGCCATATTGCTTTCCGTTCTGCTAATCATAGAGGTCCAGCTCCCCAGACGTCTCCTGGAGAAGCAGCTTCGCTGCCTGATCCATTTGAACCCCTCCTTGACCAGAAACCTGCACTAAACCCGACCCTTGACCCTTCAACTCCCAGTTCCTCTCCACCACAAATCTCCTTGATCAATGCTCCTGCCTACATGCAAGCTACCAATTTACAAGGATCCTTAGTTTTCCAGCTATCTATAACTCAGGAATCTGCATATAGAAAGGCCACGCATACCACACCTACCGTGGATCTCTCTGGTGTCCCAGAAGAATACCACGAGTTTGCTGATGTGTTCAGCAAGAAGAAGGCTGATACCCTTCCTCCCCATCGTTCCTATGACCTGAAGCTCGAATGGAAGAAGGCGCTTTGCCTCCTCCTGGACGTATGTACTCCTTGTCCCCCTCAGAATTGGAGGCACTACGTGCTTTCATTGATGAGAACCTAAACAATGGCTTCATATGACCCTTGAAATCCCCCCATGGAGCACCCATACTCTTTGTCAAGAAAAAGAGCAGAGAATTACGGCTTTGCGTAGATTACCGCGGCCTCAACTGACTCACCAAAAAGGACAGATACCCACTTCCCTTACTATCCGACCTTCTTGATGCCCTGAAAAAGGCCCACATATATACCAAAATTGATTTGCACCACGCTTATCATTTAGTATGCATTGCCAATGGTGAAGAATGGAAAACTACCTTCCGTACTCATTATGGTTCCTATGAATGGTTGGTTGTACCATTCAGTCTTACAAACACACCAGCAACTTTTCAACGATTCATGAACAACATCTTTCATGACCTCCTGGACATTTTTGTCATCATTTACCTCGATGACATCCTAATCTACTCTAACATGTCCCAGCATCAAAAGCATGTCAAAGAAGTACTTCACAGATTGTGTGCAAATGGCCTCTACGCAGGTGCACAGAAATGTGAATTCCACAAAGACACTGTGGAATACCTTGGATTTATCCTCTCGCCCAACGGTTTGCATATGGCCCAAGATAAGGTCCAGTCCATTATGGATTGGCCCGAACCCTGCAAGGTAAAAGACATTCAGTCATTCCTAGGTTTTTGCAATTTCTACTGCCGCTTTATCCATGGATATTCCGAGATTACCACTGACCTGGCTAACCTGCAAACACGTGTCCTGGAATTTTAGTGAAGATTGTTGAACTGCTTTCAATCATCTGAAAGAGGAATTCACCCATGCCCCTATACTCACCCATTTGGTCCCAGATTCTCATATGGTTGTCGAAACTGACGCCTCAGACTATGCCCTCACTGCTATCCTTTCAATCTATACTTCTGATGGAGACATCCACCCCATTGAATTCCATTCATGTTCCTTCAATGCTGCAGAACTGAACTACAACACTCATGACAAGGAATTATTAGCCATCTTTGAAGCATTCAAGCATTGGCACCAATACCTCAAAGGCAGTGCAATTCCCGTTGATGTGGTTACTGACCACAAAAACCTGGAGTATTTTGCTACCACAAAGTTACTCACTCGACGCCAAGCCTACTGGTCTGAATACCTTTTGCAGTTCAATATGGTTATTCGCTTCCGTCCTGGGAAGCTAGGAGCAAAACCCGATGCTCTAACTAGATGATGGGACATCTACTGCAAAGGGGGAAATAGTGACTTCACCATGGAAAATCCGAGCAACATGTGCCCTATATTCACCAATGAGCAACTCACTGCCTCATTACAGGCAACTTATTTCGCCTCACCAATCCTTTGTACCACAATGATTATGGATATTGAACAACTCCATAACACCATCCGAGAATCTTACTCCCTTGACCCCATTTCTGCTGTGCACTTCCTGTGCACTTCTGATCCCAAGTGGACCATTGATAGCAGTGGTTTATTATGTTGTAACAACTGCATCTACATTCCTGATGCTAACGACCTTCGACTCAAGATCTTGCAGTACAAACATGATCACATTCTGTCAGGACACCTTGGTCAGAACAAGACACTCCAACTAGTATGACGAGACTACATATGGCCAAACCTTCGAACATTCGTCCAACATTTCTGCAACTCATGCACAACTTGCAAATGCTTGAAGGCCCTGCAGCATAAACCTTACGGCTTTTTGAAGCAACTCCTGGTGCCAGACAAACTGTGGAACTCCATCTCCATGGACTTTATTGAACACCTACCCACGTCCTCTGGCCACACCTCTATCCTCATCATAGTTGACCATCTATCAAAGCAAGGTATCTTCATTCCCACTGTGGATGAAATCACCACTCCCCAACTTGCAAAGTTATTCATGATCCATGTATTCTTGAAGCACAGAGTTCCTGCACATGTTACGTGCTATTGTGGATCAGAATTTGTTTCCACTTTCTTCCATTCTCTAGGACAAGCCTTGGACATGAAAATTCACTTCACCTCAGGCTATCACCCAGAAGGAGATGGGCAAACCAAACATCTCAATCAGACCTTGGAGCAATACCTACAGATATTCTGCAATTATCAGCAAGATAATTGGTCTGAGCTTCTGCCCCTAGCCAAGTTCATGTACAACAATGCTCCAAGCCCTACCACAGGCGTTTCACCCTTCTACACCAACAAAGGATATCACCCGAACATCACTGTATATCCTGAATGAGAAATTGCATCACAATGTGCCCATGAATATGTCGTGGACCTAGATGAACTCCACACCAAACTCTGCACCCAGATGTCTGCAGCACAAAAATGCTACCAAGAACCCATGGATCACTGACAGCAACCTGCACCCAACTTTACCATCGGTCAAAAAGTCTTTGTTAATGCTGACCACATTTGTACCACAAGACCATGCAGGAAACTCGCTGAAGAATACCTTGGCCCATTTGAAATTATAGCTCAACCCAGTACCCGCTTGTTCACACTATGGTCACCCATGCATATGTGCACTATACACCCCATCTTCCATGTTTCCCAACTGGAACCAGAAGTCCTGAACCAAATCCCAAATTGAGTGCAACCTGCACCCCCTCCTGTCATAATCGATAATGAACTCAAGTATGAGATAGCTGAAATCTTGGACTTGAAAATTGACAACTGCAGGAAATGTAAACTCCTGTACTTCGTTCGCTGGACAGGATATGAAGGCACCAATGAAGAAAACTCCTGGTTACCAGCTACAGAACTTGACCATGCCCAGGAACTTATCTCTGACTTCCACACATGTTACCCATGCAACCCTGGTCCCTTACCCCTCTAAAGTTTCACTTTGTCTTGATTATACTCTTATGATTCTTTTTAGAAATAGATAGTTTAATTATTTACACAAACAATTTTTCCGTACTTTTCTACAGTACGGAGAACCTGCATTTACACAAACAATTTTTCTGTACTTTTCTACAGTACAGAGAACCCACGTTTACACAAACAATTTTTCCGTACTTTTCTACAGTACGGAGGACCCACATTTTACCCACAACCTACTCCGCAGCCACTTCACCTCCCCCCTCTGTAACCTCTCCCTCTGCTGGACTACCCTTCTTCCCATCTTCTGACCCCTCGATCCGAGTTTGGAGGAATTCCCAGAATTCCTGGTTTTCCTCCTCCAGCTGATCTCCTTGATCTCGCCGTCCCTCCATGAATCGAACCATTGGTCGTTGAGACCATGGTCTGCAATCTCGTCGACCTCGTCAACCATGCCCTCCCGCAGCACACCCTTGATCCTCTCCAGCCTCGCGTTCACCCCTTCCAACTCTGTCCCCATCTTCTTGATCCCCACCACCAACCTCTCAAACAACTTCATCCCATCTCCACCCAGAGCAGGAAACCCGCTTGACCCCATGGCCAACTTGCTCCACACAGCCTCGCACTTCTGCTTGACTTTGAGGCAGGACTTACAAGTCCTACCCCGTGCCCCCGCAACCCACATGCAGTCCACTTTTTGGAGATTACATCTAGAAAAGCCATTAGAAGTAGCAAACAAGAAAAGAAAAGGCCACGCACTTGCAGCAGGACACTGCTGCCACCTCTTCCTCTTTGACCTCCTCAGCCAACTTATGTTTTTTGGCAGCAGGTGCCTCGTTGTTCCTGTCTGTCATATCTGCTTGACGCTTAGCAGCTTTTTTAGTGGCCTTCTGCACTGCTTTCACCACCACTGCTGCCTCTTCAGCTTTCTTGGCCTCTGCCAACTCTGCCAACTTCTTCTTTTTCTCCTCATGCTCCTGTTTCTGTCTTGCCTCGGCAGCCTCCTCCTCCTCCATGGTGGCCAATTCAGCCTCGAGGTCCACGGCGGTCTTTTTCGAACTGGATGATTCGTTGGTAGTGGCTGGCATAGGAACAGATGACAGATAGATGCTGGAAGATGATGGTTGGGAATAAAATCAAGAAATTACCAAATCAAGGCATTGAACGATCACGTGCCTCGAAGGCTCGGCACTAAGGGGGAAATCCTGTCACGCTCTGATCTCCTGACATGGCAAAACCCACAGGATGACCATGGAAATACCGATAGGAAGGATCATGAGGATTAGTAAACTGAAATAGCAATCAGGTACTACAAGTCCAACTCAGGAAATTAGGAGAGAACACTGTGGAATATTCTAGGCTTTGGGCAACCCGCACAATCCCTGAGTTATCTGACTCATCTATTAGTAATAGTCATTGTAGACTCTACTAGATTATTGTAGAAACATTTGTACTTAGTATATAAGCTCACACATTAGGTCAAGCTATTCAGTTTGAATATTGATTAGTTAAGCACTACTTGGAATCTTCATCCTCACTTGCCATCTAGTACAGAAACCCAGCGCATAACCTGTGCATTCACATTCAAGTCCAGTAAATCAGAGACAACCCTAATCAAGAGGAAAGGCGCAACTTCTTATAAGTTGAAGCCAAGTCTTGTTTGTCCCCCTTTGGAAAACCCGCATGTTTTCCGATTCCTCCCTCGCAATAAGCACAACCTTAACACTGTCCTAGCTTGAATGGGAAGAAGTTTCGGTGGACTCGTTCTGAGACCATCTGTCTGGTGAGTTTGTGGGTAGCTAGTGCTTCATCTCGTGCTTTCTGGAGGAGAATAATCCTCTTTTCTAGTTCAGGTATGTTAGTCTTCATATAGGGGAGAGGAATTGCCTTTGGTTTGTAACCCATCATAAGGTAGAATGGGGAGTTCTTCTGCACTGAGTGTGTCCTTTGATTGTGTGTGAATTCTGCTGTATGTAGGAGACGCTTCCAATCTTCAGGGTTGTTAGAGCAAAACATCCACAGGTAGACTTCGATCTCTTGGTTTACCCATTCAGTTTCCCTGTCGGTTTGCGGATGGTAAGTGGTGCTCATTGCCAGTTTAATTCTGAGGATTCGTCCAAGTTCTTGGAATAATTGGGAGGCGAATCTTTGGTCTCAGCTTATCAGGGAGGCTGAACCTTTTGTATACATAGTCCAAATACAGAGTGGCAGCCGCTATAGTGTCAACAGTTTTGTTACAAGGGATTAGAATTACCCCCTTAGTAAGACCATGGTCTACCATGACCATCAACACATCAAAACCATCAGATTCTGGTAGGTCCATGATGAAATCAGTTGTTACAAGTGAAAACGGGCACGTCACATCAGACTTGATGGGAGATAGGGGTGGCATCATCGGGTGAGTGTTGATTTTTATCTGCTGACAGGTTGCGCATCCCTTTATGTAGTTCTTGACAAATGTGACCATTCTGGGCCACCAGTAGTCTCTTCATAGTAATTCCGTTGTTTGCCATTGTCCGGGGTGTCCTCTGGGCAGCGAGTCATGATATTTTTCCACTAACTGTCTGTGAAGGTCTATGTCATTGGGTATGTAGCATCTGTTGTTAAAGAAAAGTAAGCCATTTTCTACTTTCCAGTCCTGCAGGGATGATTTGATCGGTGGGGTTCCTTTTTCTTTGAGGGCCTTGATTGCATCCCATACTAGGTCTTCTTTCATGATTCGTTTGGTGAATAGGTCATGTATTGCCATGTCGATGAAGTTCACAAACAGGTTATCCAGTAGGAGAGTGGCGTCTTCGCTATCAGTGTCGTTTTCAGGGATGTGGTCTTCTCTCCGAGACAGTGCATCGCTTTGCACCATTTGCAATCCAAGAATGTGAACCAACTGCAGGTTGAACTCTGAGAGAAACAGGCTCCATCGGGCCTGTCTTCTGTTGAGTTTTTGTGCTGTTCTGAAGTAGGTGAGGTTTTTGTGGTTGGATAAGATGGTCATCGGGTGTTCTGAGCCGAGTAGGTAATGCCTCCATGTTTCCAGTGACCATATAATCGCTAGTGGTTCTCTGTCATAAATTTTGTAGTTTCTTTCTGTGGGAGTAAATGAGTGAGAGATATAGCCGCAAGGGTGCCAGTCTCCATTGATGTCTCTTTGTCAGAGGACTGCTCCTGTAGCCCATTTCGATGCATCTGATTCTATCATGAAGGGTTTGGTGGGGTCGGGCATTAGCAGTACGGGGGTTTCAGCGAATTTCTTCTTGAGGGCATCAAATGCCAGTTGGCATTCTGAGGTCCATTTGAATCGCTTGGTTTTCTTTGTCAGTTTGTTGAGTGGTTTCGCCAGGTTGGCGAAGTGTCCAATGAATTTCTTGTAAAAGTTTCCGAAGCCTAGAAAGGACCTTACCACTTTGAAATTGGTTGGTTCAGGCCATTCCTTTATTCCAGCCAGTTTTGTTGGGTCCATGGAGATCTTGTTAGGTTTGATGATCATTCCTAGAAATTCTACCTTTTGTACCCCAAATTTACATTTCTCCACCTTGAGGTAAAGGTCATGTTCTTGGAGCCATTGCAAGACTTGTTCTGTCCTGATTTGGTGTTCCTGTTTTCCCTTGGAGAAGATGAGAATGTCATCCATGTAAATTATTACCCATCCTTCATGTAACATGTCTTTGAAAATATCATTCATCATCACTTGAAAAGTGGGGGGTGAGTTGCATAGCCTGAAGAACATTACTGTCAGTTTGAATAATCCTCTGTTGGTTTTGAATGTAGCCTTCCATTGGTCTCCATCTTTTATCCAGACATTGTGGTAACCCCAGCAAACATCCATTTTCGTAAACCATTCCGCACCTTGTAGCTTGTCCATTAAATCACCTGCCAAGGGAAGCGGGTAGGCATTCTTGACAGTTCCTTCATTCAGGTATTGGTAATCTTGGCAAGGTTGGAGCACTTCAGAGTCCTTCTTTGCTACAAAGAAACAGGGGGAGGCCATCAGGGACTTTGATGGTCGAATATACCCTTTCTGTAAGTTGTTGTCAATGAACTCATCCAGTTTCTGCTGTTCAGTGAGTGAGAGAGGGTAAACCTTACAATCTTTTGGGATGAAATCTGGCTTGAGGTCAATAGCGTGATCCCAGGGTCTTGGGTCTGGGAATCTCTCCAATGCTGTTTGTTCGAATACCTTTTTCCAGTGAAGGAATTCAGGAGGTAGAAGCTGTTCGAGGGGTTTGCCTTTTTCTTGTTCCACACTGTGTGCCAAGTGTTGAGATACCAATGTCTTTACCTTAATCCATAGATCGTTCCTTTCCATGATAGTAGACTGTCCTTCTTCAGTGAATTCTCCAGTTGTCGGGTCCCCCAGATCATACTCCTGTGGTCCTTTGACCATGCAGAATATGCTATTGGGTTCGTCTTTGTCAGGGATTTCTTCAATGGTCGTTTTGGGTGTCCTTTTCTTTCCGAGTATGCCATAGTTCTTCCTGGTCTTTTTGATGATCCTTCATATTTGAGCAAAGCATTGATCCTCTCAGAATTCAAAGGTCCCTTCCTTCCAGTTAATCATCAGGTTTACCTTTCGTAGCCATGGTAGTCCTAGGATAATTGATTCATTTCCTAATCCGGTGACTAGGAATGTCAGTTTTCTTTTCTGCCATGGATCATCATTTCTTCTTTAGCACATCAGGTGATGGTTCCCTTCTTGTTTGGGGTTCCATCTACATTTTGCACTGAGACCAGTTTGGCTAGCTCGTGTAGCTTTATCTTGTGCATTTCAGTGAATCTGTGGTCCATGAATACTCCTCCTGCCCCACAGTCAAGGAGGGCTTCTGTGTCAACATCTTTTCCTTTGTCTGCTCCTACTCTGATAGGCAAATGCATAGATTGACTGTCTACAGTGGCTAGTAGTACAGAACAGACTGAAAGCTCAGTGGTACCTGGCGTTGGTTCAGGCTGCTTCTTTAAAAACCCATCTCCTCCATGAGTGTGAGGGTCTTTCCCCTTTCTTCTTCATCTAGCTCTCCTAGAATAGCTTTGATGTTCATGTATGCTTCTGCCCCCTTTCTCTTTGGGAAGAAGCAGTTCATCTGTTCAGATTGCTGGTATTCATGGTTGTTCATTGGCTGATTTAGTGGCAGGAAATTCCCACGCTTGTGATCAGCAGCTTTATGTCTGGGGCTGTGGCACACAAAGCAGAGTCCTTTCTGCATGTGTTCAGTTTGTTCTTGCTGGGATAGTTGGTTTATCTCCAGCACCAATTTCATAGTTTTGGGAGGGGCAGTTGTCTTCTTTTCATGGGTTTCCTGTGCTTTTCCTGTGATGGCTTTCGCTCTTCTCCAGTTCCCATCATATTTTGATGCAGCTTTGATCATTCTGTCCAGGGTGGTCAGGACGTTTTCCATGGTGAAGATTTTGTCAAGGAGAGCTGGCTTCAAGCCATCCATGAAGTATTCAATAAGTGCGGTGTCTTCGGTGAGTCCTGATCTTCCTTTCAAGATAAGGAACTGGCTGATGTAGTCCTCTAAATTGTCGCCCTGCTTCAGGGTCTTCATTTCCATTCAGGCTGACCCCGTGTCATCTATAGGGGAAAAAGCCTCTTTCACTTCTGTCGCAAACCTTTCCCAAGTCCCTAAATTGGTCCTGCTTCCTCGTTCCAATGCCCATGCCGATGCTGTTCCCCCATTCATAAAAGAGAGAGCGAAGATGATTTGCTTTTCATCAGTGTCATAGATTGCTTCATTTACTTGGAGAAAAAGGGAGACTTCCTGGAGAAACTTTGTTGTTTTGGTTCGATCTCCAGTGAAATCTGATGGCGCTCTGATCTTGATTTCCCTGTTTGCCATGTCAGTGTATAGGTCATCATCGTCATCAAGGAAGGTGAGTTTTGGTGGTTCTGGGGATTCCTGTTTAATCTTCAATGGTTCTTCTTCTTCTTCGGCTGAAAAGTCTTCTTCTGTTAGGAATCTTCCTGGTCATCCTGGTTCTGTCTTTGTGAACCACTTTTCCTGTGTTTCTGAAAATCAAGTCTGTTTTCCTTGGTAGCTATACCAGAGCCCATCT
>QLOK01015703.1:424-12042 GCA_003313805.1 Tricholoma flavovirens
TAGGTTGCCTCGCGTTAGGCCTTGTCGTTAGCAATAGTTTAGATCCTAACGAACAAAGAAAACACTTGGTTAGTAGAGAACAATAAGAATTGAAACAAAAAAAACATACCAACGGCACAAATGACAGTTGGCGTCATTCACGCCCACATTATCTCCTAGATCGTTGTTTGAGGCTATTCATGGACCTCACATCCCTTTTGGAGGGAAGGAGAGACTTGTGTGATGGCCAGCATAGTTGTTACCGAGGTATGTAGAGATCTAGATGGGGAGAGATGAGAATCATCAGTTCGGCTGATCACGAGGCTAAGAAAGTCAAAAATATGCTCACTTTGTGTTACAAGGGTCCCATACACTAGATAACGGCATACAACAAGGGAAAAGAGTATAGTATAAAGTAGATGAAGAGAGGGGAGGGGAAGCAACGTGGGATGAGCAGCCAGCGCAACAGCAACGTGTAGTCATCAAAGCCAGCTGACGCGCGCTATATTTGGACGGCTTAGCCACTCTGAGCCGCTCTGAGCTGCTCTGGAGCCACGGAAATCGGCTCAGCTCATGAGTCAGAGCCACAAAAACGGCTTAGCTGCTTGAGCCGAGCCGTGGCAACACTAATTGTCACAAGTGAATCATGATTCAAAATGTTGAATTGCCTCCCTCCTGAGGTGATTTGATGGTTCAAATTTTTGGGTGATTCAAGTGATGATTCAACCCTTGAATTGGACCTTGAATCATCGTTGAATTGCCCCCCTTGATTTGGCCTTGTATGTCCAGACCATGGCATGGGTTTCATTCTATGTTCTTCAGCAATGGAGAAAAAGAATTTGGGTGCAGGGGGATGGTTCAAAGCAAGAGACAATGCAAAGAGGCACTGTTGGCTGTTTGCGATGGGAATGCTTCCATTGCAGATCACATTGAGAATTTTCTCCCTTGTGGAAGAAGATCAGGGTCATGTTGATAACAATCACTGATGGGGTGATGTCAAGTTAAACTCTATACAAGTTGATGTGTTCAAAGAAGTGTTGTGAGTCATGGGGGGGTCTTTTGAGACTTCACACATAGGCAATAGCATGGGTATGGGTACCATGACAGCCATTGCCTAAGAACAACAGTGAGGGAGGGGAACAATGATGGTGGACAATGGCAATTCACAGAACAATGGCAAGGGGAGGAATAATGGTGAAGGGGGACACAACGGCAAGGGGGAACAACAGTGAGGGAGGGGAACAACAATGACAAATGACAGTGAGGGGTAGACCCACCAGGTGTGCCCAATGATGGGGAACAACCCAGCACCAACCCCCAGCCCTGTGAGCCACTGCTCATGGGGTAGATTGTGGGTGCTAGCAGCCAATGATGAAGGGTGATGTTAAGACAATAGTCCCAACTTGAGTCCAAGCATTTCTGCTGATATAGTCGATCAGCAGTCAGAGATTCTATCTGCTTACTGGAGGCTTTCTCAGTAGCGCGTTCTGTCTTACCAGCTGAGAGGCTTTCTGAGTGGCTGAGGGCAGTTGAACTCATCAAGTTAAGGACGTAGATTGCTCAGGTCAAGCTGAAGAGCCAGACCTATCAGTACTATGGTTTATATACAAAAGGTATGATCCTTATCTACCAATAGGTGAAATGGATGGGATCAATAAGGGAGAACAATAGAAAGCGAAGTTAAAGAGGAAACACGGGAGAATGGTCGGAAAGGGAAAGATAGGAGGAAAGGAGGTAATAGGGAAGTCGTCCATTGAAGTAGTAAGCAGAAATGAATACAGAAAAATAATAATAGCCAGTCCGCCTGTCGCGAGCAAAACTGTAACATTACCCCATTTCTATATCAAAAATCACTGATTTTTCCTTTATTAAAACCTGGATTTCCCCGATCCCCACAACGGGTGTGGCAAGGGATTGACTTGATCTGTGGCTGACGATGGGAACATAGCTCAATGTGCTTGTGACGAAGTGGGTGTGGAGACCAGCGACGTCAGCGAAGATTCGCTGAAAGGAAGGATGCCTTTGGGAGTGGGCGGAGAGGAGGGTATCTCGACTCTCAACGGCGTGCTTCGTCGTTCGAACATCACTTGTCTGGTTCGAGCTTGAGATGGGACAGTGAGGCTAGCTGGCGTAGTAATGGGTGGAGGTGGTTGGAGGTCGTCTAGTTCCAATCCTTCATCACTGGTGTCATGATTGAAGTGGATGGTACCGTTTGTGTTTGGATAGGTATGAGGGGACGTCCTTGAGAACCGATGTTCTTGCCAGCGCGAAACCTGCAGGAGGGTGAAAAAGGTGGCGACCAAGGCCAACGTGATTGCGAAGGTGATTAAGATATGTTTCAAAGGCCAGGGATTTTCGAATGGCGGAGAGAGGGTACAGATGGTAGTCGTTTCGCAGATTGTAGTGGTGGACATTTTATCAGGAAGAGGAAAGGAGGGAGGATGTTCTAGAAAGTAGGGGTAAAACAAACTGATGAAAGAAAGAGGAAAACAGGTAAGCATATATATAGAAAAGAAAATCTATCAAATTTGGTTTTGTTTTGGGTCAATAATCCCCGATCGGTTCTCTGGTGATATTAGCCCAGGCAGCGTCGTCAAAGGTATTGGAATAATTATCATCAGGTGGTTCTCGTTCGAGGGTAGGGCAGTGGATGGAGGGATGTCCAGGGGCAGTCTTTTTGCAGTGGATGCAGACAGCATGGGTGCAGTAGGATGGGAAGTGTCCCTTTCGTTTGCATATATAGCAGTAAGGTCCCTTCTTCCCCTTATCTTGCTTGTGAATAACTTTATCTGAGGAGGGGGTCGGCGAGGGTTGATTGTTGGGAGGAGGGAGGAGAGGTGATAGAACGGGGAGGATTCCTGCATCAATGAGGGAGGAGAGTAGGGTGTGCTCTTGCGCTTGCGCGTTGGCAAGGATGTGTTGGTTCAAGGACCAGGCGTTGTAAAGGGGGACGAGGTTAGGATGTTGGAGGAGGGCTCTTCGGATGGCTGGTTGATTGTCATGGTTCGAGAGGAATAGGTAACTGGGGAGGATGTGTAAGGCGATGGGGAGAGGCATGCTGGGATGGTGGTTCTCTGTAACTAGTAGTTTTTTGTTGGTATTTCTGTTAGAGTCTTTTCTTCTTTTTATAGTCTGTTAATAGTTCTTTTGTGCGAGTCAGATTGCGTTCCAGTTCCCAGGAATTTTCCGAGGTCGGGTAACCTTTCCACTTTATCAGGTAATGATATCCTTGCACCTTCTTTCTGTGCGCGACTATTGCTTCCACTTTGTATTCCTTTTCTTCTTCGATTAGGTCTGGTGGTGGTTCTGAGAAGCTTGGTCCGTGAATGTCAGTTTCATGGAAAGGGGTGAGGAGGGCGGCGTGGAAGACTGGGTGTATTCTCCATTGTTTCGGGAGGTCTAGTCGGTAGTTTAGCAGGTTAAGGACTTCTTTTATCATAAACGGCCCTTGACATTTCGGGGCCAGTTTCCTGGATGGATAAGGGGTTTTTAGATTTTTTGCCTCAAGCCATACCTTTTGTCCCAGTCTGAACAGGGAGAAGTTCCGATGAACTCATTCCGAAACCATTTGTCTAGCGAGTTCGTGGGTCGCTAGTGCTTCATCTCGTGCTCTCTGGAGAAGAACAATCCTTTTCTCTAATTCAGGTACATTAGTTTTCATATAGGGAAGAGGGATCACTTTTGGTTCGTATCCCATCATGAGGTAGAATGGGGAGTTTTTCTGTACCAAGTGCATCCGTTGGTTGTGCACGAATTCTGCTGTAGGTAGGAGGCACTTCCAATTTTCGGGATTATTAGAGCAAAACATCCATAGATAGACTTCGATTTCTTGGTTTACCCGTTCAGTTTCTCCATCAGTTTGCAGATGGTAGGCGGTGCTCATGGCTAGTTTAATCCCGAGAATTCGTCTGAGTTCTTGGAATAGTTGGGAGGCGAATCTTGGGTCCCTGTCAGAGATTAGTTTATCTGGGAGGCCAAATCTTTTGTATATGTAATCCAAATATAGGGTGGCGGCTCCGGTAGCGTCAATGGTTTTATTGCAAGGGATTGGAATTACCCCCTTAGTAAGCCCATGGTCTACCACAACCATTAATGCATCAGAACCGTCGGCTTCGGGTAGATCAGTGATGAAGTCGGTGGTCACGAGGGCAAATGGGCATGTCGCATCAGATTTGATGGGAGATAAAGGCAGTGTCATTGGGTGGGTATTGAATTTCATTTGTTGGCAGGCTGCGCATCCTTTCACATAGTTCTTGATGAAAGTGACCATCCTGGGCCACCAGTAGTCTCGTCGCAGTAGTTTGGTTGTTTGCCATTGTCTGGGGTGTCCTCCAGGTAGGGAATCACGATACTTCTCTACTAGTTGTCTGCAAAGATTGTCATCACTTGGTACATAGCACCTGTCATTAAAGAAAAGTAAGCTGTTCTCTACCTTCCAGTCTTGTAAGGATGATTTAACTGGTGGGGTTCCTTTTTCTTTGAGGGCTTTGATTGTGTCTTGTACTAGATCTTCCTTCATGATTCGTTCAGCAAAGAGGTCGTGTATTGTCGCGTCAATGAAATTGACGAATAGGTTATCTGGTAGGAGCATGGTATCTTCGTTGTCGGTGTCATTTTCAGGAACATGGTCCTGTCTTCATGATAATGCGTCACTTTGTACCATTTGTGATCCAGGAATGTGGACCAACTGCAGGTTGAACTCCGAGAGGAATAGGCTCCATCGGGCCTGTCTTCTGTTGAGTTTCTGTGCCGTTCTGAAATAGGTGAGGTTTTTGTGGTCGGACAGGATGGTCATCGGGTGTTCTGAGCTGAGGAGGTAGTGTCTCCACATTTCTAGCGATCGTATAATTGCCAGTAATTCTCTGTCATAAATCTCATAATTCCTTTCTGTGGGGGTAAACGAGTGAGAGATATAGCCGCAGGGGTGCCAGTCTCCATTGATGTCTCTTTGTCGGAGGACTGCCCCTGTGGCCCACTTTGATGCATCTGATTCTATCGCGAAGGGTCTGGTGGGGTCTGGCATCAGTAATACAGGGGTTTCGGCGAATTTCTTTTTGAGGGCATCAAAAGCTAGCTGGCATTCCATAGTCCATTCAAATTTTTTGGTTTTATTTGTTAGTTCATTGAGTGGCTTCGCCAGATCGGCGAAGTGTCCGATGAATTTCCTGTAAAAGTTTCTGAAGCCGAGGAAGGACCTTACTGCTTTGACATTGGTTGGTTCAGGCCATTCTTCTATTCTGCCTAGTTTCGTCGGGTCCATGGAGACTTTGTTAGGTTCAATGATCATTCCTAAAAATTCTACCTTTTGTACCCCAAATTTGCACTTTTCTGCTTTGAGGTAAAGGTCATGTTCTTGAAGTCGTTGTAAGACCCGTTCCATCCTGATCTGGTGTTCTTGTTTTCCCTTGGAGAAGATGAGGATATCATCCATATAGATTATCACCCAACCTTCGTGTAACATGTCCTTGAAGATGTCGTTCATCATTGCCTGAAAGGTGGGGGTGAGTTGCACAGTCCGAAGAACATTACCGTTGGTTCAAATAGTCCTCTGTTGGTTTTAAACGCAGCTTTCCATTGATCTCCATCTTTTATCCGGACATTATGGTATCCCCAGTGGACGTCCATTTTCATGAACCATTCTGCGCCTTGTAGTTTATCCATTAAGTCACTTACTAGAGGAAGTGGGTAGGCGTTCTTAATGGTCCCTTCATTTAGGTACCGATAATCTTGGCAGGGTCAGAGCACTTTGGATTCTTTCTTTGCTACGAAGAAGAAGGGGGATGCCATTGGGGATTTGGAAGGTCGAATGTACCCTTTCCGTAGGTTGTCATCAATGAATTCGTCCAGTTTCTGTTGTTCAGCGAGTGAAAGAGGATAAACCTTACAATCTTTTAGGACAAAGTCTGTTTTAAGATTGATCGCATGATCCCAGGGTCTTGGGTCCAGGAGCCTTTCTGATGCCGTTTGTTCAAATATCTTTTTACCAGTGCAGGAATTCGGGGGGTAGAAGTTGTTCCAGAGGTTTGCTTTTCTCCTGTTCTGTGCCATGTGCCAGTTGTTGAGATACTGATGTTTTTGCTTTGATCCATAGATCGTTCCTCTCTATGGTCGTGGGTTGTCCTTCTTCAGTAAATTCTCCAGTCATTGGGTCCCCCAGGTCATATTTCCGTGATTCTTCGGCCATGTAGAAGATGTTAGTGGGTCTGTCTTCGTCCAGGGTTTCTTCGACGGTCGTCTTCAGTGTCCTTTTCTTTCCAAGCATGCTGTAGTTTTTCCTAGTCTTTTCGACGATCCTTCATATTTGGGCGAGGCAGTGGTCTTCCCTAAATTCGAAGGTGCCTTTCTTCCAGTCAATCATCAGGTTTACCTTTTGTAGCCATGGTAGTCCCAGAATTATTGATTTGTTCCCTAATCCGGTGACTAGAAATGTTAGTTTCTCTTTTCTCCCATGGATTGTCATTTCTTCTTTGGCGCACCAAGTAATGGTTCCCTTTTTGTTTGGAGTTCCATCTACATTCTGTACCGAGACCGGTTTGGCTAGTTCGTGTAGCTTTATCTTGTGTCATTCAGTGAATCTATGATCCATGAATACCCCTCCTGCCCCACAGTTGAGGAGGGCTTTCGTGTCAATGTCTTTTCCTTCATCTGCTCCTACTCTGATAGGCAAATGCATAGATTGGCTGTCTAGAGTAGCTAACAATACAGAGCAAACTGAAAGTTCAGCGGTACCTGGCGTTGGTTCAGGCCGCTTCTTTAAAAACCCGTTTCTTCCATGAGCGCGAGGGTCTTTCCTCTTTCTTCTTCATCTAATTCTCCTAAAATGGCTTTGATGTTCACATATGCTTCGGCTCCTTTCCTTTTTTGGAAGAAGCGGTTTGTCTGTTCGGGTCATTGATATTTGTGGTTGTTCATCGGCTGATTTGTTAGCGGGTAGTTCCCACGCTTATGATCAGTGGCTCTATGCCCCGGGCTGTGGCATACGAAGCAGAGTCCCTTCTGCATGTGTACGGTTCGTTCTTGCTGGGATAGTCGGTTTATCTCCAGCGTCGGTTTTGTAGTCTTGGGAGGGGCGACCGTTTTCTTTTCATGAATTTCTCACACTTTTCCTGCGATGGCTTTTGCTCTTCTCCAGTTCCCATTGTATTTTGATGTGGCTTTGATCATTCCATCTAAGGTGGTCGGGACATTTTCCATGGTGAAGATCTTGTTGAGTAGAGCCAGTTTCAAGCCATCCATGAAGTATTCAATGAGCACGGTGTCTTCGGTGAGTCCCGATCTTCCTTTCAGGATAAGGAATTGGCTAATGTAATCTTCTAGGTCGTCACCCTGCTTCAGGGTCTTCATCTCTGTTCAGGCTGATCCTGCATCATCTATAGGGGAAAAAGCCTCCTTTACCTCCATTGCAAATCCTTCCCACATTCCCAAATTGGTTCTGTTCCCTCGCTCCAATGCCCATGCCGATGCTGTTCCCCCATTCATAAATGAGAGAGCGAAAATGATCTGTTTTTCATCAGTATCATAGATTGCCTCATTTACTTGGAGAAAGAGGGAAACTTCTTGGAGAAACTTCGTTGTTTTGGTTCGATCTCTGGTGAAATCTGATGGCGCTCTAATCTTGATCTCTCTGTTTGCCATATCGGTGTATAGGTCATCGTCGTCGTCGAGGAAGGTGAGTTTCGGCGGTTCTGGGGATTCCTGTTTAATCTTCGGTGGTTCTTCTTCTTCTTCGGCTGAGAAGTCTTCTTCTGTCAGGAATCTTCCTGGGTGTCCTGTTTCTGTCTTCGTGAACCACTTCCTTTGTGTTTCTGAAAATCGAGTCTGTCTTCCTTGGTAGTCGTACCAGAGCCCGTCTTTGGTGGTGGCTCCTCTTGGTGGTCGATCAGCAGACTGCTGTCTTCAAGATGTGGTTGCCTACTCTTAAGGTAAGAGGGCATTCAGTATTCAGCTTGACCTTTTGTTAAGACAATAGTCCCAACTCGAGTCCAAGTGTTTCTGCTGATATAGTCGATCAGCGGTCAGAGATTCTATCTGCTTACTGGAGGCTTTCTCAGTAGCGCATTCTGTCTTACCAGCTCAGAGGCTTTCTGAGTGGCTGAGGGCGGTCGAACTCATCGAGTTAAGGACGTAGATTGCTCAGGTCAAGCTGAAGAGCCAGACCTATCAGTACTACAGTTTATATACAAAAGGTATGATCCTTATCTACCAATAGGTGAAATGGACGGGATCAATAAGGGAGAACAATAGAAAGCAAAGTTAAAGAGGAAAAATGGGAGAATGGTCGGAAAGGGAAAGATAGGAGGAAAGGAGGTAATAGGGAAGTCGTCCGTTGAAGTAGTAAGCAGAAATGAATACAGAAAAATAATAATAGCTGGTCCGCCTGTTGCGAGCAAAACTGTAACAGGTGATGGAAGGGGACAGTTACAACCACCACCCCCCTCTCACTCACAAATGCAGGGTGGGGTGGTTCTTTGTGTAATTAAATATTTATTAGATTAGATAGAGTAATTTATACACCCCCTTCTCACTCACAAACATGAGGTGGGGTGGATTTGAGTACACTTAGAATAGTAAGTTTAGATACAATTAATTTAAATAATTGGCCTGGGGGTGCTATGAAATCAATCCAGGAATTGACACCCACCAGTACCTGCCTGTACCTGCTGCATATCAACCCATGGGTTGACAGGTTGCCACCCATGTGGGTATGGGTATGGGTAGAGCTCTGGGTACCCACACATGCTATTGCCTATTCACACAACAGGAACACAAATAATGTATATTATCATGTAAAGTAGTGATGTAGTAAAAGATGATCATAATTACATAAGACTGGTCCCTTATGAGGGCCAGTCCAAAGGCAATGAAAGGAAATTATAACAAAATTAAACAATTGTCCAGGATCACCACAGCTATCATGTTACAGTAAACTGGCAGTACTAGTACAGACACATATTAAAAGGAATGTTCAAAGCTGGGCACAGCTCACAGCATGCATAGGCATCAGCTTATATAACATAGATTTCAGAGTCCACCCTGTGACCTTTTGTGACAAATGCATTCAATGCATATTTTCTTTTGTGTGACATCGTTAAAGCCACTCCCATACACTCCTTTACCTGTTTCTATTTCCAGTTCTTAACTGTCATGGCCCATACTGATGCCAACAAGGCTGAGAAACCCCAAATTCCCAAAAGTAACTGGTCAGTAAACAATTATTCAGCAGTCTGGGCCCTTCTGGCCAAGATTGAAAAGAATGAAAACTATTGTGTTCTTTATGGGAAAAAGGATGTGGCTGAGGTGAGTTTATCTATACCTTCAGCTTGAAACTGTCTAATGCGGTTTGTTATCAGAATATGAGCAGTGAAACCAAGGTTACTGTCTATGCCATGATTGCCAAAGCCATCCTCCCAGAACTGTTTGCTCATAACCCCAACACAGTTTATGACTGCATCAAGAGCAAGCTTGAAAGGTAAGAACCTTATTTTGTGTGTTGGTTTTCTGCTTATGACTCTGGTTCCAGCCTTAAGAATGTGTACAAGAAACATGCAAAGCAGCTCCATTGAACTGGTGAAGGTGTTCAAGGAGATGAGGATGACACACAGGGCAGTGAAGAAACTTTTTTGTTCTATATTATGGGTGACAGTCTTTGTGTTGAGACCCCTCTGCATGCAGCCAACATATGGAGTGTGTTGCTATATTTTTATTTATCTAGCAATCTGCCTAATTTATCAAATTTCCAGAGGAAATTGAGGAGGAGTTTCCTTTCTTCCCCACCCTTCACTGTATCTGGGCCTCCCATCCCAATGTCACTCCAATTGTCATTACCACAGCTCTTGGTCCACAGGATTCAAAGATGGTCTGGTACCAGCCACCTGATAACAACAGTCACAGCTACAACAATAGTAACATTGACCCCCAGTTGCTGAAGAAACCTGTCACTACAGCCACACCTCTGACACCCCAGTGGGAGCGGTCATTTGGTAATGATGCAGGTGGTTTGTTAAATGCTAATCCACAAGGTCCAAACCTGGCACTTCAAGTTGCAAATACTATGAAAAGAAACCCACCAGGAAATACTCCAGGGCCTCAGTGTGGCCCAAAGCCATCTTCCACCTCTTGTGAGGCCATCAACAATTCTTCCAAAGCTGTCTCAAAGCTCCCCCAGAAACATTCACTTGCAGATACTTTAATGGAAATTCAATGGTATGTTATTTCTGCATTGTTTTTATCTTTTCTTATCTGTTTTATAGTGAGAATCTTGCAGCCCAAAAGGCTCAAAATCAAAGCTGCATCAACCTTGAGCTGTGTAAGCAGATTATTGATGAGGTAAAGATTGGCCTGTTGACAGTCCAACAAGCTCAGAAGAAGATCAAAGCCATTGAGAACAATGGTTCCCCTCACCCTGCAAAACATCATAAAAAGGTTGTTCGGGAGTTTAACCCTGACTGGGAGGAAATCATGTCTGGCTCTGAAGATTCCTGAACCAATAATTTCCTTTTTCTTGACTTTCTTCAGCTTTTTTTATAACAATGGCTAATTCTATTATCTACAATTGCTATATTACTAGTGTTGTAATGCCCATAATTCTTCAACTAGTTGCCTACATTTTGTATCATTATTGCTCATACAGTAGCTTACAAAACTGTTACAATGTTTTGCATATTTGTATAGATCAGTCTGTAAAATAGGAAATAAAATTTCAGAATTCTTAAAAATATTATGGAGCATACCTCAATATCACAAGAGGTTGCCTGAAAGGTCTCAGGGTCATGTGACATCATTTCATAAGTTAAATAAACCATTTAATTCAGTCACTCATTGTAACAGTTTTGTTGCACTGATTTTTTAGTCAGAAATATGGGCAAATCACATGATTTTGTTGATTATTATAAATGGTTACAAACAATATCATGTGACTAGGTATATGTAAGAGCTCTCCACCAGTTGGCATCTCATTCCAACCCCCCACCAATCATGCGCAAGCTCTCTTCTGCTCAAA
The DNA here is from genome assembly GCA_003313805.1 of Tricholoma flavovirens. Lineage (NCBI taxonomy): Eukaryota > Fungi > Basidiomycota > Agaricomycetes > Agaricales > Tricholomataceae > Tricholoma > Tricholoma flavovirens. The sequence continues at coordinate 11,403 of QLOK01015703.1, forward strand.
CACTTCATGTTCTTGAACTTCTTGATGCTGGCCTTTCAGTATGCCCAATTGCTCATAAAACTGGTTTCAGCACTGCTACTATTAGTCGCATTCGCTCTGAGCACCGTTCTGACCAACCAAAATCATCTGGTGGTTGACCTACTAAGCTTACTACTGCCAATGTTGACTATGCCAGGTGGATAATTCATATGGGAAAGGTGGAGAATGCCACTGAAGCAGCACATACACTCCAGGATATCACCAATACCCCATTCTCTTTCCAAACACTTCGTTGCCACCTCAAGAAACAAGGCATGAAACCTGTAGTCAAGCAAAAACACCCCCTACTCAAGCCTCACCACTGCCATGCACAACTGAAGTTTGCTGAGAGGCATGCTGAGTGGACACTGGAGGATTGGAAAAGGATAATATGGTCAGATGAAACTAAAATTAACCAGTTGGGGTCAGATGGAAGGAAATATGTGTGGAAAGATAGTGATGAAGGTCTGAGTGATAGATTGGTTGAGGGAACAGTCAAGTTTGGAGGTGGAAATTTGATGATGTGGGGGTGCGTGGGATGGGATGGTATTGAATGTGCTACCAGGATTGAAGGAAGGATGGATGCTGACCTTTATGTCAGCATAATGGAGGATGAACTTCA
>QLOK01015738.1:0-26716 GCA_003313805.1 Tricholoma flavovirens
CCTCCCAATCCAAGGGATCAAACTCCTCTTCACTCCCACCGCGGTTCGCCTCTGCAGCAGGCGGTGAGTGAACCGCTTTCGAGGGTCCACTAGATTGTTCGACATCGTTTAACACCGGATTGGTTTCCATTTGAGCATTGGAACGAGTGCCTGGTGGCTGAACGTCATGTCATGGTCAGAATCTTTGTTGAAATACTGGAAGGGCACACACCTCCACAACAGAACTTCGTTTATTTTTGTCAAACCGTGCAGGATCTAGTTCCCTCTTCTTGCTCGGCTTTCCAAACCCAGAGATCCCCATTGCCGCCAAAACGTCCATGTCGGCCATCTCGTATCACACGAGGGGTTGAAGGTGTGAGTAGTTGAATGGTAACTTGAATAGAACTTGAATAACGTCGGTCACGTCCGAGTCACGTTCTTAGAACATCTCATTCAACTCGAACTGGATGCTCGCTCAGAACTTTCGACGTCTAGTACAACTAGTACACCGCTCTATATCTCCCATCCAACCCATTGTATCCCAGGCATGCAGAAAAAGACACCTATCTATCATCACCTTATCGAGACCTCTCATCACGCAACAACGCCGGATGTTGGCTACACCCCCACCCCATATCAATGTCAGGTCGGAGGTTTACGAGAAAGCCGATTTGCTGCCTAATGACCCCGCGCTCACAGTGACTTGACCATGGAACATTACCACGCCTTGTCGGACGCGACTATGGACACCCTCTTAGAATCATTGGAATCGTTACTGGACGATCTAGGAAATTCTGCCTATGAGCTAGAATATCATGTGTGTATAGTGCTTTCGCCAATCTTTCAACTGCTATCCTGCTGACTGCCGTGTGTTTTTTCCTACTCACAGAGTGGTGTCCTCACTCTCGCGCTCGGCGAAAACGGCACATATGTAATCAATAAGCAGCCTCCAAATAAACAGATCTGGCTCTCATCACCTTTCAGGTTCGATTTGATTATTTCCATGTTTTCCATTCACTGACCTTCAATAGTGGGCCCAAACGTTACGATTACTCCCAAGCGAACGATAATTGGTTTTACTCCCGCGATGGATGCACATTGGGAGATCTGCTCAACGAGGAACTAACTAGGGCTCTAAATCGCCCAGTGAACATTGATCTAGGGAACGCCGCCACGCGCATTAACGAATCCCAGAGATGTTGAACGAAAACTTGACATTCTTGGCAGGTAGTAAATTTTGATAGCTCCAAACTAATGACACATTGTGTTAGGTAACTTTATTCTGTACAAGATGCAAGAATTACGTGTTATCTTGGAAACCTTTCGAAGATGAATAACCTTCTGTCATTCCTTCGTGATGGCAACAACGCCCACAATTCTAGGTCAGCACCATATTGACGAAGCTCGACACAAGCCAACGTCGTTCTTCTGCTATACAAAACGCCTGGTAAAAATCTCAGCATAAGGCTCTTCGTTATCCAACTTAAAAATGATTGCCCTGGGGACACAGGCTGCGGTTATGTATGACAAATACCTACTATAGAACAGATGGATAGCCTTCACGGTGCTGGCCATCTAGGCAAATACAACAACCTGAACTTTGCATGTTCGAAACCTCGAATGCCAGTGGAACAACTTGAATTGATAACGCCTCCAGGCACAACTCCCATCGTAAAATATTCAGCCTCTCCCAATGTACCTTTGCTTTTCATACTTCTTCCATAGTGTCTTCATCGTCGTTTTACCACCAGTGTCGAGGGCAGAGACCATCATAGCGTCGCGGTTATGGTCTTTCATCATGCCGCATAATGCATAAAGACCACTTTGAAGTTCTTTCCGAAGGCTAGAAGGTATGATACAAAGTGGATCATTCATGGCTTCGATGTAGGCCTTCAAAACATATGCGGCGTGTTTCGAAAACGGTTTGGCCAATGATTCGGCCTTTGGAACATCTACGTTCGTAGCATTGATCCGAACGGTAGTTTTTGAAGCAAGCATCTCAAGCAATCGAGCGAGAAGTTTAGCTTCCTCTGGACCAAGTGGGTTTTGGGAATTGAGGTATCTTGGAAGCGTGTCCGTTACCATCTTGGTCTGCTTGGCTCCAATATGAGGTCGGGCCCTCCGCATCGACCACATCAATTGCTGTAAGATTGCAGCGAGATGGGGCAAAGTCGGGGTAAGTAGATCTCGGCGGAGTCTAATAAGCGCTCCGATGCTCGTGACACTTTTATGGAATACAGCAACAGTCGTCTCATCGTCGTGGAAGCGAGAACCAGACAAAACTCTGGATAACAGAGTCCAAATACTGCCCACATCGATCAATCGCATTGTTGCAGCCTGTAAGTTGAGAAAGAGTAAGCGGCAGAAAGAAGTATTCAGATATTCTCCCTCACTCGATCAGAGCAATGTCGAGCCACGAATTCTAGGACTTGTAGACGTAGAGACAGAGATCCATCGGTAAATGTGCTACGATCGGCAAAAAGGGCAATACATCGCGTCGCGAAGTGCTGCATGGGCTTCAGTGTATCTACACCAACATTCAGCTTCCGCCACAGAAATGATAAAATGGACAATGACAGACTGGGTGGGCGAACACGAAGTAATAGCATAGAAAGTTGAATAAGCAGCGTAAGTGCCTGCGTCGTTTGGATGCTTGCTAGTGAGTCGTAAATCAAGTCCAATGCGTGCGAGTAGTCTGACGGAGACAACAATCCACAGGCTTTTGAGAAGTGATCATCCATCTGCTGCCGGTCTGAGACACAACATCAGCACAAAAAAAGGGAATCACCAGTCCCACTCACTGACTACATCCACCACACGAGCATGAATGATATATGTTGCGATGACCGTCTCAAGTTGGGGAAGACGATCTCTCCCATAATAATGAAGCTCTTGGAGCAGAATGGCGAAAGAGGCGACAAGAATGCCATCTCTGCCATCAGGTGCTGGGTAGGATGTCACCATGGGAGTCCTAACAGTCTTCATGCAGATGGATTCGAGTGACAACGGTATTTCTATACAAAAGCCGGTTAAAGAGCTAACAGCTTGAACAAAGTAATGTCTTACTAGTCAATCCCAGCCATCTTCCAAACGAAAGTAAGGAGCACCACAAATTTAGAAAATTGCATTGGCGAATAATGTCAGTTGATGCGACGTCACTTTGTACGATGGACACTCGAGGAAGGGTTGAAGTTGAAAGGCGCTGGTGGAGTTCGCGCAGAGAGTCTTGCATCTCACACGGAAAGCTGAAACGCTCCGTAATCATACTCAAGTAATACAGTCGAAAGGAAGAAGCTCACTTAGAAAAAGAAAAATCTGCTACCAACAACTCCAGCATCCTGATGATACTTTGGTAGCAAATATCGAGAGTCCAGATTGGAAAGGAGTCGAAATCACTCTGGGAGAACAAAAATAATATCATTTGAACTGCTTTCACATTCATCTGTCCTGACACCTTCAGCAGTTCACTGTGAAAATTTTAGATTCGCGATTGTAAGTGTTACTACTCACTTACCGAAAATTTACTTCAATTACCTCTATAGTAACCGAAATGTAGGAAGCACTGGGCTGCGAATGAAAGTTCTGTGCCATCAGGTGTTCTAGATATTTATACAATCTCTCAGCCTGTTAAAACATAATGAATAAACTGTGGACTCAAAACTGTTACACCCACGGGTTGTTCTACGTGACCAACATGCGTGAGAACACGCTTGATAAAGATGCGAACAGTGGTCAGGGAGTGGTCCAGGTAGTTTGACTCATGGTTGGGATCGACCGACAAGTGGCTGAACAAGTCATCGGCGACCAAGGCACGTTTGATGAAATCGGCTAGAGAGGAACGAGATATATATTCGACTGGCAACAGCAGCAAGAGGCGATATGCTGTCATCGCGCCTGAAAGCGCCGAAACACTAGATAAACCGACGGTATCATCAAGGATTATTGTCGCCTTGTTCAGGTATTCCAGAAAAACAACTAAGAAATCTTAGCACGGACCAGGGTTGGGAGATGATTTAGCTACCTCGAATTCTGTGAAACTCCCAAAAATTCGCGGAATGGAGAGCTATCCCACGTAATGACTGTGTGTGTAGGCCCGTTACGGCAGATACTTCCGACGCCATAACGTTGAGAGACATGACCAGGCCTATCAGCTTTTCCAATTGTGGACGGGACGCCAGAGATCTGGACTAAGTGTCAGCACTTTTATAAATGATTTGTGAAAATATCCGGATACTCTATCAAAGGAAGCCACTGCTGGATGATTAAGTGCAGGAGAGCAAGCGAAGCTTTTGCTCTCCCCTGCTCATCCAGAGTCAGGTGGTATGATTGACCTGACCACGAGACGCCGACGCTGAAGTGCTGACCCATGTACAGCAGAACTTGATCAAAAAGTACTTGAAATCGAGCCTCATCCTGGGACGGCGGCTGGCTCACGAGAACACGAAACTGATATTACCTGTCAGAGACATGTGTTTAATTCATGATCTGATACACGTACAATTTCCACAACCAGTTCTGGAAGAAGTCCATCATCCGCCAGTGTGTCCGAAACATTCTTCCACAACTTTGAGCTGTCGGACGCCTGCAAAATTGCGTGATGGGAAATTTCCAAGGAGTACAAGAGGCGAAGAGATGCCGTCGCAGTGACCTGTGATGACCAAACGTCACTGCTATCCCTCTTACGTATACTTTTGAATGACTTCATCAGCTTCTGATGTATAAATGAATTTCGCAGGTTAGAGAGCCTCTGTGCAAGTTCGTCTTGCACTGCCTGTGGTGCGGATTGCTCAGCCAGAGAGGAAACAACAACCATAGCTATCTTGGCAGATAACGAGAACGAGATTGCTGAAGCATCTGAATGAAGCAACGTTGCATTAACTTCTTCCGTTCTCTTTTCCGATGGATTTTCTCCACGGACGTCCTGGTCACTTTGATTCGCGTTACGGAACTCCTCCCACGCATCCTCCAAGTGCCGAAGAAGGATTTCAATGGCTAAATTTTTTTGAGCGTCTGGCAAGAAGGTTTGGATGGCTTTGGAAAGGTGCGCAAGAAAGATGGGATCCAGAAGGGGCCCAGAATGAGTCATCTGATATACATCACGCATGGGATGCTTGACCGCTTGTACATGCTGTGGCGACAAGGCTGAGAGAAGATGACCAAGGAAGACGTTCATCGTCCGTGTTTTGGAGTGATAGTCCAGTAATAGATCTAGAAACGTGATGTACGATTGACTTGAACTAGCCTAATGTGCTTTAGTGATGCTGATTTATGGAAGATTAGGATACGAACCGGTAAGATTTTGCAGAGAATATCAGGCAGCGAGGAGGAAAGGAGATCATAATCTATACGCGTGAGCATTGATAAGCTTTCAATGACATATGTTGTAGTTTCGGTATTTTCTGCAGACAAGGGCACTTATGCATCACTCGACACCTTGAATGAGGTAGAAAAAAATAATCACCATTCCATCCGGTACCTAGGATTTCAAGCGCGGATTCTATGATGTGATGCAACACAGATACATCCGCTTGATTACGATTATACAATCCTTCATGATTCACGAGACGCAGCAGAGCCATTTTTATTGACCAAGTCTGCGCGACTGGCTCTACAATATCCAATGAGGACTTGCATGAGGCAAAGAAAAGCATTCCGGAGGCTTTCAATTCTTCTGTAGCAGCCACAGACGAACTGGAGCCATGACTGAATAAGGCGCCTCGATGCTTTTGTAAAACATGGAGGTATGATGTGAAGAGGCGAGGAAGGCATGCAAGGACTTTCGTGTCCGAAGTCGAAATAGCCCTCACTGCGGGGAAAATGGGGTCCTCCGACTTGACATCACGGGTGAGGCGTAATATATCAAGGTTGAACAGTGTTTCGGCGCCAGCGTGATAGATAAGTTCGAGAAGTGGTTTTGTCCCGAGTGACGCTTCAAGTACCGTGCTCTCAAGCCAGCGGTGAAGATAAGTGTGCAAGAAAACATGGCGAATCTAGTCCAGAATGGTCGTCAGCTTGGTGAATAAGGCGAGAAAGCGATATCATAGTACCTTCTTTTTGTTGGGGTAATTGAAAAGGGACTCCTTATATGAAGATATGACGATGCTGCCAATCTGCATGAGACCTTCATCCTGCTCGCACCATTGGACTGCAGAGAGGAATGCACAGAAGCAGTCTAGAAGTATCTCTGTGCCCATTTTCTGTACAGCCAATGGCCAGATTATTGGAAGGCACGAGAAAACGGCTCGTGAGACGCGTTTGCGCATCTGTGAATCTAAGCCTCCAAGTAGATCGAAGAAAGTCAAGAGAATTGGCGAAAATGGAATGCGATGTAACAAAGTAGCAAGCCATGTTTTTGAAGGGCGCGTGTGGGGTGACAGAAGAGCGAGATCCGTCGAAATAACGCTATGCAGGAGATTCCAAAGACGATGGTCCAAAATTGGGTTGGACGACCTGGAAAATGGCCATTTTACAAGACTGAAGAGAGAGAGAAAAAGATTACACACGGTGCATTAAGCCTTTCTTTCAGAAGCTTCCCCAGAATCCAGTCCACAATCACTTCGGCTTTGCGTGGAACGTAGAAGGACGCATCTTCCCATGCACGACTTGCTATTTCAATCTTTAAGGCGTCTCCTGGGACAGGAGGATCTAATGCGGATTTCAAGGCTCGAACAAATTCATACGAAGGGTGGCTTGGAGCCATGATCTCAGAGAGCTTGGTCAACGAGCAAATTGAACTCGTTAGTACTTACGTAACCCTACGGAAACACCAACTCGCCGGACTCGGAATGACTGAACGCTATTGACGATGTGTTTCCCTTCCGATCCACTATTTATGCTTACATCCCGGTTAGCTGTAGACTGCGACACACAGGACTGTATATCTGCTCCGCCACTCCGATCATGCCTCATTTTGATTTCGATACGGACCTTCCGAAGTGCCGCGATCTTCAAAGAGAAGAATACGACGTTCTAGAGGTTGATTATTCGAGTCTTTCAATAGTGTGCAACGATATTTATGCATCTTTTACAATAGTCCATTTATCCCGAGTGCGTCTCAAGTCTCCGATCGGATAAATTGGACACGTTAACACTGGAGATACCCGTTGGATTTGCCGAGCCACAGACAATCTCTCTTGTTCGAGATGGGACACTTCTGGGACCGGATTCGGACCAAAACTTACAACTTTCTCTATCCTCATTGCCCCCCATATTAATCAGCGTGATATTACCACCGTCATATCCGTTGCACAGTGCTCCGCGACTGACGTCCATACGTACCACTCACCTATGGTTAACAAGGTTGACGCCGCTGCAAAACATTCTATATGGAATGTGGACACCGGGAGAAAGTGTCCTGTATGACTGGATTGAATTCATACGTACCGGAGATTTTCTTCTCTCGCTCGGGTTGACATCTGCAGTTGGGAATACTATCCAGTTGGTTCATTTAAGCCGCCTATGTTATTAAGCCTACTCATCAGCGTCTGTAGGCTCCTGCATCCCGTGCCTAGACTGCTTGCCCCTTTACTCCAAGACTATGAAACGGCCGCAAATGATTCACAGTTCTCCCAAAACACATATTCATGCTCTATTTGCATCGAGACACGAAAGGGAACCAAGTGCATACGACTGTCTTGCTGTCATATTTTCTGTCGGTCCTGTCTCAATGGCTTTTGGCAGTCGTGTATTATTGAAGGTGATGTTGGAAGAGTCCGATGCCCAGATCCAGCGTGCATCAAAGTAAACCGGGAGGCAAATGCGGAGGAGGTTGCACGTGTTACGACGGAGGCGGAGCTACAGCGATGGAGGTGGTTGAGAGAGAAGAGGGATATGGAGAGAGGCAAGTTTTGGTTATACATTGTCATGATGTGCCTAACATTGCAAGCCAGATCCCTCCATCGTCCATTGCCCGATGGCTTTCTGTCAGACTCCTGTTCCTAAATGCACCGACGCAGCAGAAGGTACCGGCTGGGAACGGCTGAGATCATGCCCAACGTGTTCATTTTCGTTCTGTGCCTTTTGCAGACGAACTTGGTAATAGTAGTATCTTTTTTTTCGAGGTTGTCTCCTTATTGTCCATTCTCCAGGCATGGAGCGCACACGCCTTGTCCTATTGCGCACTCTGAGAAGCTTGTTTTGGAATACCTGGCTCTTCCGAAGGGCAGTTCAGAGCGATTCGTGATTGAGAAAAGGTTTGGTGAAGCTAATATTGTCAAACTGGTCGCGATGTATGAGGAGGAACAAGCGAACAAAAAATGGCTGACGTCAAGTACCACGGCTTGCCCTGGGTGTAACGTACGGGTAGAGAAGTCTCTGGGGTGCAATCACGTAAGTCGCTGATAGGATGGTCGAGTTGTTATTATTAAATAAGGGACATATAGATGACATGTATGAAGTGTCGGCAACATTTCTGTTATAGATGCGCAACCAAATTACCGGCGTCGGACCCGTACAGACATTTTTCAACGGTTGGAATACGGTGTTATAGTAAATTGTTCGATTGGAATGAGACTGGGGTTGATGTGTGATAGGGGTAGAATGTCTAGAATTGAAAGCCCGCGCTATGTTGATAATTTTTTCTGGACACTGAGACTCTCCTATATATATCGTATCGAATTCTTATATCTTGTTGCACTTTCTGTCGCTGTTCTGGTTCATTCTCTCCTTAACGTACCAGTTACAACCACAGCTACACATTGATACCACTTCTTGTGTCAATACCCCACTATCCACATACCCGCCAACGCAAAACCACATGGAGGTCTACACCACGTCCTTCACTTATCCACGCCGGTCGCGTCATATCCATCCTGCACCCTCTTCCATCGACTTCCCAGTTCAGGAGCTCAGAAACTCTTCAAATGACCCATATCCACATCTCCAACAAACCCAAACCAACGTTGCTGATCCAGCAGCGTCCGATGCTATCCAAAAACTCGCCCTGATGGCCATGTCGCTCCACGGCTGTCATGTAACTTATTTCGTGGCCGACCAAAACAGAGGATGGAATTTTCACATCACTGGAGCTTATCAGCAAGTAATGGCCACTCGTGGCATGATTCTCAAGGAGTGTCCTATTCAGGTAAAGGGATTTGCTTCAGCTGACTTCTTCCGTGAAGACCGACGCCTAATGCTTTGTATTTCAGCACCGTGCAGCTATCAAAGTGACACGTTCAGAAATTCTCGATTCCCCTTCTTCCAAGCCCGCCTTGAAGCCTGACGTTCGACGTCGACTTGACGACATAGCCTCCCAAACGTTGGCCCACATCGCTGTCGTCAACAGCCCGTTATCCCTTTCCAACCGTACTCCGCCGGATGGAATCAGTAGTAGTGCTGGCTGGTCAGGTCTTGAGACAGAGCGCGTCTGCGAGCTGGTGGTTACTGGGCCCGAGGATTCTGTAGATCTCGCTCGTGTCCGTTTGCTTGTTATGCTGGATGAGTTGGTGCGTGACTTTTCTGTGTTTTCTTTACTCAAGTCTTACTTATGTCTTAGAGCGGGCTACACGCTGAAATGTGCGATATAGACCACCAATTTCACGCAATTATCGCTGGCAGGAAACGCAATGTCTTGCAGTCGATCCAGGAAGAAACAGCTACTAATATCTATTTTCCGTCTCCTCTGCAAGGACTCATGGGCCCCGACCTCAATAATATCGTGGGAGCTTCCTCAACTTCCCGCAACAGTAATGTCATTTGGATAACTGGCGAATTCTTTGGAGTTCAGCGAGCAAGAGATATGCTTTATTCGGTGTCCTTAAACAAGGTACCATTGTGATATCACATTCGCGAACAGTTACTAATTGGGATACGCAAGAGTAAAGCCATTATCTCACGGGACACCGCAATTCTCCCTCGCAAGCTAGACTGGATGGTCACTGACCGCTCAGACGACCTGAAATCTATCATGGCTGACAATGCCACATTCATCCATTTCCCGCCTCTTGGAAGCTCGACCAGTTTAATCACGGTTTACGGGGATCACAGAGTCAATATACAGCGTACCATCCGGTCTATCATGCAACTGGTAAGTAAAAACATTCGCGCTTCGTCATTTCTACCAAGGTTCTGATCCCGATTCAAGGCTTGTCAATATTACGTTGGGTCTTTCTGGCTTCTACCCGTACAATTCAATGCACTCTTGCCTCCCCCAGCCTTGAATCCTTCGGCAGTCACAACTCTTCTTAAGCAGATTTCTATAACGACGGGCGCGGAAGTGGTTTTCAAAAGCATGTGTTTCGAGATGCATGGTCTTGAGCATGAAGTTCGTGCCGCTGTCAGCATGGTGATGGAGTTGGATATTATTAAGGTAGGTCAGGGACATGCACTAGGCAAGCTTATGTCTCATTCGGTTGCAGGCTTTCCATCATGAAATTCGTTTTCAAATCGAACTCGCAAACGATCATCGCGAGTTTATTAGTGGCAAGAAGAACGGCAAGGTCAACAAAATTATGCAGACCACTAATGTCAAGATCAAATTTGAAACCTTTAACGATCACAACTTTCTTATCGACATTGCAGGCCCTGATAACTCTGTACTTCAGGGTCTATCTCTCCTGCAGGAGGAGCTTCCGGCTGAGATATCATTCCACGTCCCGGAAGCATACCACAAACGCATCATTGGTGTCGGTGGACGGAGCATCCAACGGATAATGAAAAAATACGGGGTCTATGTCAAATTTTCCAATGCGGAAGAGTTTGCTGCACTAGGCGGCTACAATGACAATGACGACAACGTCGTTGCAAGGACTCCTGCCAAGAATGCCATAAATCTAGAGAACCTCAAGCAATCCGTCATGGAGTTGGTGAATCCTAAGGTTAGTGTTGGATAGTACCTTACATTATATCTTGAACCTCACATATATGTCAGGACAAGGACTACGTAAACGAGACCGTATGCATTCCTCGCCGGTACCATCGCACACTTTTAGGAGAAAAGAGCATCTTTATTCACGACATTGAGGGGAAGACTAATTCTCGTGTGCGGTTTCCGGACAAAGAAGCAGCCTCCGACGTTGTTACAATATTTGGACCTGAGAGTCAGGTGCAGATCGCTGCCGCTATGCTTTTGGTATGTTTTGCAGTGCTTCTATGATTGTATCACCTAATCTGTAATTCAGGATCACGTTCCTTTCGAGGCCGATATGGCTGTTCCCCCTAGTGCCGATCTCCCTCGGATCTGTGCTTCTGACGGATTTAGCAAGTTGGCTGAACGTGTCAAACGAGAACTCCAGGTCTCCATTGTCCCCAACATCAAATCCACTGGCAGCGCAAATGGCAGCTCTAGCTCTGAGACACCCACCGAGTTTTCATTCAAGTTCCGGTGTCAGCGTAGTAATAGCGACTTTCTCATCACCGCCAGGGAAATGCTTGAGCAGTTCCTGATCAGCAGTAATGTTCTCGTGTATCCTTCCCCTACCGCCCATACACACAAAAGAGGGGACTCATTCGCGGAAGCTTTCCCTCACTTTGATAGTAAAGTGCTTTCTACGGCGAAGACCCGCGGCCATGGTTAGTTGAAACATCCCGCTTGGTCATTAATTTCCCATTGATGTATTTGTCATTTTTCCAGAATCCATGGATATGGGCCGATCTGACGCTGTCGACCGGGACCGCAGGCTTAGACTCGCCAATTCTTCGCCGGATGTCAAGGCTTTGTTTAATGCTCCAGCGTACATCTATAATTTGGATGAACACGTAGACCCAGAAACTACCTTTATGCCCGAACCCGCGATTGAATACTGGACACCCATGCCCCCAATTGTACGCCTCCATGTTTTTGATTGTAGAATACAACTGAGATCGAGGTGATAGGGCTCCGGCGTTCCTCATCGTACAAGACATTCGGAAGACGCCATTAAGCGAGGGTCAGATTCTCTGCTAGAAGCCAAACTAAAGGAACAGATTTCCAAACCACGCTCACTGCAAAATCGTGCCCAGTCTCTTGACCTCACATTTTCTCTCTCTCGTATCACCGAGGCGTCAAGGGGCACTCCAGACTCGCCCACAACATCCACCGGGGACACAGGTGGTAATTCCAGTCCATCCTCTGCGACTGCCCCCTCGTTCCCGAGTGTCTATGGCCCTCCCATGTCATCAAGACAAGCTGCCGTGGGAACATCTGCTCAAGATCTCGCACTCGACGAAGAAGCTATTGATGAGGTTTCCCGAGTCATTTCCAACTTGGGATTGTAATTTAAGGCAGTTCACGCTGCCGCATGAATGATACGAATGTTGTATTAAAAGCATGATGTGTATAAGACGGACATTACTTCGACTCACGGATGGTCTGTACATACAATACACACCTCGTGTTATTTGGTTTCATCTCACCTCTGTATTATATCTTTCCTACAATAGTGGGCTGGCGGTATCATTATCCTTTTACTAATAATCGATGTGAAATTACATTTCTGCTGCACGCTCAGGAAAAATTCCTACTCAATTAACAATCCAGGGAACCTCGAACAATACGAAATCATAGAATTCTTGCTCCATCAGAGATTGGTACTCGCCAGTGAACTCTTCAGCCTCGTTCCTCTTTCCCTTTCCCTTTCCCTTGGCACGATTGGACCGCGGGCTTAGATACGTGAAGTGACTTTGAAGGACGCCAAATGTCTTTTTGGCTGACTTTGGGTCCGGCTATAGCGGCGTAAATATCTCGTTTTGCCATATAACGGAGGGGTATACCTTGATTGCAAGCCCAGTATAATTTGCCGGAAGTCCGTATCGAAGGACGCTTTCAACGAAGAGCTGCATAATTTTCAGATGGACAAGAATTTGGAAGGATTCCGAAAAATTTGTCCTTGACAAACGGAGAAGCTCCGTCTAACGTATTTCAATCAATAAAGCACCAACACGTGAAGTAATTTTTTATACCCATAGCTCTTTCTCAGTTGTGTCGGCCGTTTTCAAGTCTTCTTGTTGCCTAGCAACTTCCTCCTCTGAGAAGACAAAGTCCCGAACTAGAAATCTAGATTCCATAAGAATTAGGAATGAACTAACAAGGAATTGTCAACGAAGACATACTTATTTTCCCGACACGCTTGCACAAACTCGTCGTGAACCCGCCGAAAAATGACAACTCCGAAAAGGATATATTCATCGTCTGACACAATTTGTCTGGAATATCAAGTTAATAGAATACCATTATTAAATGGCTAATCGATAAACGAACGTTGAAGATCGTGGAACCACCATGGTTGTTAGTCGCTCATATTTCGAATTCCAATCCTTCGTAAGCGTTCTTCAGATTGGTTAATTAAGCCACCAAAGTTAGAGTCTTGTCACATACCTTGGAACCACCACAAGGAGGGTTTCCATATATTCCGAGTCCTGGATAAAATCGTCTTTGGAGACGACATCGCCCAGAGAGCGTACAGAAAGATTGCCTCTTACACCGACCATCAGGATGTTTCAACGAGAGTTCAAAGGTAGCCCACTGTTTCTTTCGCTGCATCTGGGTTAAAGAACCCTTGACCAAATTGTAGTTGTTGAGTTTAGCTTTCAATGCATTATCAAGTGAGACCATTTCCTAGCGTTGAGCGGAGCGCGTATAGGATTTATCTCGAAGAGCTGATGTACTACGGACCTTGGTAAGTGTATCAACAACTTCACGCAAACTTTTCTGCACGCTGTAACGTCCCTCGTTCCACTTCCACCCATTCAGGAGGTAAGCGTCCACAGTTTTCTCGTTCACAAGAATATGTTGTGCGAGCTTAGCGGGATCATTGTTCAGCAGATTACGGAGGGTATCGACCGTCTTCGCGACGATTGCGGTAAAGAAAGCATCCTGTTTCGGCAGATCTTCAGAAAGAGCGACAAGAAGGTCAAGCGTCCCGGTCTATTGTTGACGTGTGAGAGTCCCGAGCCTCAGATCAAACTACGACGTACCTTGAAGGATGGAATGTCCAGTTGAGCAAGATCAAAAGACTTCGTTTGGTATGCCAACTTTGAATACAATTCCTGTCCAAGAACTTCCGCGTCACCATCGTTGGGCACTGATATTATCCATGTACTCTGATCCGAAGGCATAATTCTCTATATGACGCGAGGAGGAACTTGAATGTTTACGCTTATTGGATCGTCGGAGTCCACCTTGACTCAAATTAGGGCAACTTAGATTTAAGTATGCTGTCCATCGCCAGGAATTCGAGGTTACTGTTCAGACACTCTCGCACCATGTCATCGCAAGCAGCGCCTCTACTTTTGTCACCAACTCAAGTTCATGATCTTTCAAAGTCGTCCCAGCCTATCTCCTTACTGGACGCGTCTTGGTTTATGCCGAATTCACCCCGCAAGCCATATGAAGAATTTCTGGCCAGCCGAATCCTCGGTGCTCAGTTTTTGGATCTTGATCATGTTGCTAGTCCACACCAGCTTGGATTAAAGCACATGATGCCCCACAGCCAGGTTTTCGCCCACGCATGTGGTATGATAGTCACATTGGTTTCTGTACGACTGTGCTAACAAGAGCATACAGAAAAATTTGGAATAGAATCTACAACCCACGTAGTGATGTCAAATACAATCTAATATTTTCCTTACAACCAGATTCACATCCACTTGCAGATACGATAGCGCCGGAATTTTCTCTTCTCCCCGTGCTCTTTTCATGTTCAGAGCCTTTGGCCACCAAAAATCTAGCATCATAAATGGGGGACTCTCCGCGTGGATAGCAGAGGGGTTTCCTGTTTGTGGTGGCGATCCCTCCGAAGTGAAGAAGACACATTACCCCACACCTAGGCTCGAAAGCCGGTATCTCAGAAGTACGAAACTGTAGCAAACGATCTCATTCTACAACTCACTCGGAATCGAGGTTACGAGCAGATGGTGGCTAACTCGATGGTAGATCCGTCAACAACTTCCGAGGTCGAGCTGGTTCTTGATGCTCGTTCTCAGGGAAGGTGAGTTGTTCTATGCAAAAAACAGTAACATTGATTGATATTTTTGTAGATACCTTGGGGCAGAGCCAGAGCCAAGGCCTGGACTATCATCTGGCCATATCCCGTATTCGTTTTCTCTCCCTTTTACTAACTTTCTGAAGACGAACACCGCAACGGATGGAACCAAATACACCACGTTTCTTCCCAAGGAGGATCTGTATAGAGCGCTCACGGAGTCCGTAGGTGTGGAACGAGCTGATTCCATTTTACAAGGAATCGTTCCCGTAGTCACTAGCTGTGGGAGTGGTATGACTGCTGGGGTGCTATGGCTGGGGTTAAAACTTTTGGCCGTGGAGCAGCTCAGCTTGTATGACGAGGTACGCCATGATGATTTATTATAATGGTGTGCTAATGACACGCATAGTCTTGGACTGGTTATGCCTCACGTCCATCAAGCATGATTGCAAAAATCCATTGATGTATTGAGTCAGAGATCGGCCTTGTTTCCCTATGCTGCCACCTGCCCGCCAGCGTATCTTACCGAGGTCATCAGTATTCCACTGTGTACACTATCCTGATGTACATCCCGAATCTGGTCGTATGCTATGACTGGAGAGGGAATTGTGCAAGTGATGTAAGAAATACATTTATTTACAGTCCCTTGTTAATAAATTGCTGCTCATAAGAACCCGAGGAAATTAGCTGTTGGGATCCAAAACGCCCATGAATGGTGGCGACTTTTGATCCGGTATTTTTCCCAGAACACAGGCAGCTAAGGAATAAGTTGTTGTAAACAGTGAAGGTGCAAATGTGGTGACTTACGACGGGCGCTGTATTGAACCTCGATCCGATGTTGTTTGCCTCTTCGATACAGAGTCAACTGCCAACTAGTTCCACTTAGAAGATGAATGAAGAAGAAGAAATCATTTAGAGAAAACATGCCTTTCCAGTAATAGCACATTGAACCCTTTCTTCGTTGCTTCCTTCAATAACTGTTGCTGCGCGAATACAACAGCGTCTCGTGGATCGATACAGTGACCTTCCTTGGAATGATTCCCTTCGAAAACATATGTCCGACGAGTATCTGCGTCGCCCACAGTGATAATATCGAGATCTTGATGACGGAAGATATCAGCCTGGTTGATTATCGTCGCAATATACTGACACACCATCATCTTCAAATTCGTAGTACGGGGGAACAGGATCGACAGCTTTGCTGTCAACTACCTCCCATGGAATTTCTTTTCGTCTGAAAATGAGCATTTTCTCCAGGAATAGCGGATGGCAAGGGTGTATGAAGATGGTTACATTCAAATTCAAAACCGCGCCCCCGCTTCAGTTGATAAGTTATATAGTCGATAACTCAGCACAACACCGCCACCTGACCGCCAAATGAAGCTGATCGATCATGATTCATTGCATCGGGAAGCTTATTTTGGTTTGTAATCATAATAAACTATGGGAATCGAGCCCGCTGTACTCGCACACTATCCCCCGAATTCGCAATGAACCTTTGTAGTCACCACTGGAACACGGAACACAGTCACTGGTACACGAGTCCGACTCAGCCCTTAATCATGATGAAACTAGGGTATAGTGCCACGTGTGCATTCGGCCTGCGTATGCCGAGAACACGCGTTCCAGCGCCCCGAAGCTACATCGGATGTTGGGCCTTATTCGCCACGTATCCCATCTACTGAGAGCGCAGTCTTGACTTGAAGTTTGAGATTTTAGCCACGGTCACAGTCGAGCAGGGCTGCGATCGCGTAAGACTCACCCAGCGCTGATTTCCTTTCGCCATAAATCTGCATCATCTACAGAAAAACCGCAGGCGTTATAATATCTGAATCAGTTGAGTAGTGTACAAGCATCGATTTTATTCGTTGGATAAGAGATATTATTTGCAATTGATTGTAACTGAGAAACCAGCTGTAAATCATCTCAGATAAAGTTCTAAGTGAACATGTGCATATTCATTTCTCGAAGCCATATATGGGCAAGATAGTATTAGTAACCAGGACCCGGTTATATGACCGATATCGTTGGCCTGATTCTGTCAGCAATTCGTCGTCTCAGATTTTTCGTCGGATTCGTACGCAACATAGTGACGAGAGACTTTTTTTCGGCCACCACGCGTCAAATGTTTTTATCATCAAGTATTCTAAAACAAATCATCAAGGTGCTAGGTTTGCTCAGACGATACGTATCAATATCGGGCATTGCGATTCGTGGCCGTTTCAAGTTTGGATCGGACGTACTTAGTCATATCCGTGAGTCAGCAGGATCGCATTATGCCGAGGTCCTTAGTAACCGCCAAAAGTCTCCACGTGACTATTATGACCTCATGTGAACTTTGAACTTTGAACTTGAAGATGCCACTGCCACTTGAAGCTAGAAACTTAAATCTTAGACACCCCGCATTCCGAGTCAACTTGGACCCAGGCGGTCAATAGGAGAGATAAGAAAAAGCTACAACTTGGATTTGCTAATTCAACGTTTAAACTGGCCGTAGCTGTGAAGTTTTAGGTACCAGAGGCTACTAGTAGAGCGCTATGAACACGGCGCCTGTCAGAGCAACCAAGTAGGCGATAGAGACTCTTTCTGCTATGGCAGACGATTTGGGCGTTCCCGTACTGTTCGCTGGCGTTCCCGTACTGCTCGTTGGCGTTCCTGTACTATTCGTTGCATTTGTGCAGGTCACACTAGATGGGATCTTCAGACTGCTCGAGAGGGTTAAATCAGCGCACTGCACACATTTCAGTCCTTGATGGCAGTCATAAATCAAGGTTAAGCTGACCTGGAACAAAGTCCCATCCCCTCCGTCAAACAAAACCTTCATAATAAAAGTTGAGAATTAGGATGAGCACAGGAGAACTTGGATGAGAAGGATGACCTGTATTGTGACATTTTGACCATCCTTTAAGCTAGTTCCATTGGCATTGGCGAAAAAGTCCAAGGGAATACAGAAGGCCCCTTCCCCTTTCTCCTGGAAGAATGGCTTTACTTGTGAAAATTCACTAAAGGACGTCGCATTCGCAGCCGAGGAAACCAATACGCTCGCTAAGCACATGCTAGTGTCAGCGATTAGGGTGAAGCCATCGAACAGCACCAACATGTCCATTGTGGGTGTTCAGAGTTCAGGGTGTAGAACCCGCCCGTTAGAGGAAACTGCGTACGGTTTGCCGCGGGGTTGTTGTAGCCATCTAGAGGACAGCAGTGGGTAGGATGACAGTCCTATCAGAACCTGTACGTACCACAGAACTTCGGTTCATTCGTATCATCGAACACCCCACGAGGGGAAGGGAATTGAAGTTGAAAGTGAGCACTAGCCATGGCCACGAAGCCCAGCAACGAAATAATGGAGCGGTGCATCTTCAGAGATGATGTAAAGAGAAGGTATACGCTACCAGTGACAACTATAAAGCTTCAGTATATCGTCTTTTATGTAAAGACGCCATCTTTGCTACAAGTCAGCGTTAAAAAGTTTTTTTCACCGTTGTGTTAACCAAGTTCCGAGAGTAGTACAGTTTATAATTAGCTTAGCGAATAGCGCTAGTGTACCGTGGAAATGCTCTTCCGTCAATATTTCACTAGTCGCATTATTTAATAGGTGAGTTTGGATTGCAGGAAATTTTCGAAGCAAGAAACAGGGATGTTAAAATTCTCAAGATGTCCTCCGGTAGGATATTGGAAATACCGGGCCCCGTGGTGGCTGACTTCACTGCCATACTTCCCTCAGAAAACCAGCAGCATAGCACCGGTGACTCGGACTTAACACCCAAGATCAGTGCTGAATATCCTGCGAGTTATAAATTAGCCAATGCGGCTCCCTGCTGACTGAGGCCTTCTAATAGCTATTCCGAGATGTATCTGTCGGCTCTGGCAACTCAAGTGAAATTGCTAGAGTGTAACACAATTGAATGAGCCAACTGATATCGCTGTCAAGTTATATGCAACTAGTGCTGTAGCACTGATCGAATAATCCGTAGAGAGACACAAACTTCAATTTATTCTTGAGTACTATGCTTAATGAAAATTTTATGGCCACTTGCTAGAAGCGAATATATGGTGTATTGCACAATACCACGAAATCTCCTGAGCCTGAATAACATTAGAATGGTACACAAAATATATGAGGATAGTGTAACAGATATGGAACGAATTTATGGTAATTCCACTATCCTACAAATTTCGCTCTACGCTCCTTCCAGGCCTGATGATAGTGATGTCGAGGGAAGCCCTAGGTAGCAGGTAGTCGAGATCATGATAATGGTTATTGACAGAAATCCTTCGGCATGGGTTGGAACCTGGTAGTAGGAGGGGTTGTGCATGCCACTCAACTTGAATGATCTGCATACTTTTCGAATGGGGCTACATGTAACAACAGACAAAATTAACTTGATTTCTTGAATCTTCAATCTTGAAGGACTTCAAATTGCGATCGACAGAATCCATCTGTCAATATCCTAGTCAGTACACGTTCAGAGTATGCATTAGCAACTTTAGAACAAAGCAAAATGCTTCGGTTACAGCACGACAACCTTCAAGTTGCTGTTGGTTTATCATTAGCTAATTATGTAAATAAGTGGATACCCGCTATTTTTAGCTACGGAAACGTGACTATTACTGGCACCTATGCTTCGAACATCCATAATCCGGTCTGCAAGGGCCCTCGCCCAACCTCGTATTTATTCCTCTTCTTTATGGCCGTCAGTTGTTCAGTCAGTCCGATTTGAGTCCACCAAGGCACCATCGTCCGAGTCCAAGCCTTCACGCCAACAAGGGTTGAAAGCCGCACAGGAGCTAAATGATAATCTTCAGCGGGACTGGGATGCAAAAGAAGTGAGTTACGAAATTCTGAAACCAAGAACGAGCAGTCCAACACCGGTAAGTATCCACACGATTCTGAGCAGTCCAATTCATGGCCAAGTTGCAGGATACATACTTGATCGATGTCCGGGAACCTGATGAGGTTATCCAAGGAATGATCCCCTCAGCAGTCAACTTACCGCTTTCTGTATTGGCAAATTCTTTGCATCTTCACCACGAGGCCTTCCAAGAGAAACATGGATTTGAAAAGCCAAAGAAAGATCAAGAAATTATTTTTTATTGCAGAAGCGGAAAACGTAGTGCGTCTGCATGCGACATTGCAAAACGGAATGGATATACCAAGTGCGTACTTTGATGACAACTTCAACATTGATATTTAGCGACTTTGTAGCCTTCTCAACTACAGGGGATCATGGCTTGACTGGGTTAAAAAAGAAAGTGAACTGTCGTCGTAGTTGACTGAGTGGTGACCGGGGTCGTAATTATTTTGATTAGCCAATCGCAAAATGCCGAGGGGCACAAAGGGCTCTCTACTTGGCCATATATAAATAAAGCCAACGCCTTCAATGTTTTCACTACTACTCCGTCCCTCCTCAACATACCCCTCGTTCTGCTCCAACTTCCACTTCCAAATCATTCATTACTCCTTGTATATAAACTATACTCTCCTCACTGTAATTCGTAACCTGCCTGTGCGTCCCGTCAAGCTGGGATAGGCTTCTCACAACCACAGTTCAATCTTTTAAGTATCGTCCTCTCTTGTCGGATGCGTTCCGTGACGTCCTTTGATCAATCACAATTCAGTGCATTCTAGGTTGGGACCTATCCCCCTGTGTTCACTGAGACATCCTATCTAGGTACGTATGGTTTTTGTCGTCTTTCCATCTGTCCTCGATGTTTGAATGAACCCCCCCCCTTGTACCCATTGCAGTATCATCGACCTCGGGTGAGTCGCCAATTGGTATGTTCCTAATCACCACTGTCCTATTCCCAGGCTGTCTATCATACAAGTCACTCAACATTCGTCAACCTGCTACTTATGGCTTACACTTGCTTCTTCAACTGTTCTCGATGGCTTGTCGACGCCTTCAATCTTCCCACGCATTCGTCACAAGGTGCAAGTTCCCGAGTCAACTTAGGCACTTCTGATGACTCGGGGAACGTCAGACACGTGGAAGGACAACACTCCGGCGACCTGTGGTCATTCAGGAGAATGATATTGGCAAGATGCTTGTTGAGATGCGATGGTTGTGAGTCTCCGGTATTATCAGAGATCATTTTGACATGGAGAACGGGTGGATAAGGACTATTTTTGTTGTCCGGTCTTTCTGTTATACTTCCCAAGTTGTACGGTATTTCAGAGTAATGGAATATATTTTCTTGGTACTTACAAGGAATGACTTGGTTAAATATGATTATTACGTAACCGGGGCTGCTGATTCGATTTGCGTGCAAGTTGTTCTCTTCAAACCATTTTGCAACACTTTTGTAATGATATTTGATCCTTCATCTGCTTCCCATTTGAAACCATGGCTCGTTCGTACCCTGGAACCAATGTATGTTCTCAACAACTTGTTAAATCTAAATTATATCAACTAATTCAATACAGTTGCGATGCTGAACCTGGTGCACTGGCTGACTATATCCTCGCGCTGCTAAAGCATAATGTACCAGAGGCTGAAATGCGCCAGGAGCTGGCAGTCCAGCTCGATGAGTTTCTCGAAAAAGGTCAGTCTGCTCCTCTTCTTTTGTCTCTTGGACCTGACACCTGTTGCAGAATGCCCTTCATTTATCGATACATTATTCACCGTTCTTCGAACAAAATCATATTTACCCTATTCCGCCCATTCTCCATCTTCACCTTCCTTCACCTCTAAATCAATCGACACCGGCATACCAATTCCCTTGGACGGACTCTTATCACCATCCGTGTCAACTCCACTTGAACAAAATCGTAAAAGAACTATCGAGCATGACGAACGCGATGGAAGACCCACTAAAGGCCCACGGCTGAGCACTGAGAGCCAATTTCCGCGATATACGAATGGACACGGTGGACGACAGGAAAACAGGCCTACGGGTAGTTGGGGTGGCCCTGTTGAGAGTTCGCCATCAAGTGGATATATGGATGGTGTGGAGATGTATGCTAATGTAATGGGGATGCCAGGCCTGAATGGGTCCGTGCAGATGACTAGTCGTCGACCGCAGGTGTATCTGCCGCCAGACCAGAAAAGAGGAATATGTAGGGATTATCATAGTATGTTCTCTTTCTCCTTTTTTCTTTTTTTCTTTTTCAACGGTAATTTGCTGATATCACCGCACTTCAGATAATGGATATTGCGCGCGGGGAGCCATGTGTAAATATAGCCACGGCGACGACGCTGTTGTTCCCGGACAACTGTATCCAATGGGGCCTGGTATGCATGGCGGACTGCCATTTATGCCTATGTTTCCCGCTGCTGGAGTGCCATTTGGAATGGGAGGACCTGGCGCCGCGTATGACCCTCATGAAGCACGTATGGACATGCGACCTGCCGGTCGCCCTCACCAGCGTGCGCCTCTGCTGCCTCGAATACAACAAGACGACGGAAGCCAAGTCGTTCATAATACTCGTACTTCGGGAGAGCTTCCAGTCATCCAAGATCTAACCCCAAATATTCCACCTGATTCTGACAATGTCCAGAACCAATCACAGGTACAATCACATCCTCCTTCACTACAGCAACCGTCACAGACCCATCCGGAGGTTGATGGGCGGATGGCGTATGATGGGGAGCAAAATGCGGTGAACGAGCCCCCATTCATGGATATGCCGAACATGGACGCCAATCACCTGATAGAAATGAGACCTCCCAAGATCTACAACAACGGATTCCGACCGCCGGTGCGAGGTGGCGGCCGAGGTGGCGGTACATTTGGTGGCGAAATCCACAACTTCCGTCCAGAACGCAGAAACGACAAAACACTAGTTGTGGAAAAAATCCCTGAAGACAAACTTGGACTTGAACAAGTCAATGAGTGGTTCAAGCGCTTTGGAACAGTCACGAATGTTGCCATTGACAGTTCCAACGCCAAGGCATTGATAAGTTTTTCAAACCACGAAGAAGCGCATGCCGCCTGGAAGTCGGAAGACGCCGTTTTCAACAATAGATTCGTCAAGGTCTTCTGGCATCGACCTATGGAGGGACATGGTCAAGTAGGAGCCAGGATGCTTGCAGCTTCAGCACCCCTTGTGGCCAACATATCGGCCAAAGAATCGCCCGCGCCCCCTGCCGCGACTCCCCCGACAAATGCTCCTCCGATCGTTGAACGGAGGCCTTCGTCCTCCGCGTCAGTTACAGCGAGTGCTCTCGCCGCGAAGCAGCAG
The DNA here is from genome assembly GCA_003313805.1 of Tricholoma flavovirens. Classification (NCBI taxonomy): domain Eukaryota; kingdom Fungi; phylum Basidiomycota; class Agaricomycetes; order Agaricales; family Tricholomataceae; genus Tricholoma; species Tricholoma flavovirens. The sequence goes on from QLOK01015738.1 coordinate 23,059, forward strand.
CTGTTGGAGAAACAAATTGGTGAACAGAAGTCACTCATGGCCTCTTTGGACACTGCTTCTCCTGAAGAGAGAAAGGCGATTATGGCACGCCTGCGCAAATTGGGAGAAGAGATGAACACCATGACTCTGACATCACAGGCATCTTCTAGTTCTTCCCCCGGTAAACCTAACAAAAAGGCCGGTAGTTCGAGTTTGAAGAGTGAGGATCGTGAAAAGAAGGAGCGTGAACGGCTGGATAAGGAGCTTGAAATGCATAGCGCGACTGCTGGTGTTGATGGCGAAGAAACCACAGAAGCTTTGAAGGCGAAGCTAGAGAGACTGAAGGTAGAGGTGTGTATAGCGCAGCTTTTGCACTTAGAATTCAACTCAATGGATCTTCAGGCGGCAAACCTCGGCATCGCAGAGTCGGAACCATCTTTCGGCAGCTCCTATCGCACTCATCGTGGACGTGGACGAGGCGGGCGTGGGTTCCACCGTGCACGAGGTGCACCTCCCAGAGGCAGTATGAAGCTTGACAACCGTCCCAAGAAACTACTTGTGAAAGGTGTTCGCAAGGAAGATGTGCAGGCTTTGCGGGACTGGTTTGAGGTATATCTCTCTTTAAAAGTAGCTGTTCCGAATCTGATCACGGTGGTTCAACAGACAACCGGACAGATAGACTCGCTGGAAACAGTTGAATCCGGGAATATCATAATCGCGTTTAAGAGCCGCGCCGCCGCCGAGCAGGTACGAAATATGCCAGATGAAAGTCGAGACGAGAGACGCTTATGTGATTTTAAACAGGGGATGTCGAAAGGCAGTAATGTACCAACCATCGGTCCTGTCAACATCAGCTGGTACACAGGCACACTAGCTACTGCTGGCCCCGTATCTACTTCTGTATCACCGGAGGATACGTCACACAACACTCCTGAAGTTCGCACGACCGAGTCCGCTCGGCCGAGATCGCCTGAACATCCTACGACACAACCTTCCCTTAACCAGGAAGAGGAGGTAATCGCTAGTGGATGGGGAGGGGATGGCGATGGTGAAGACGGGATGGGCATGCTATGACGACTGATGTTCTGTTGCTTTATACTCTCGGTTGTATTCTAGTTTAGGATACATCGCACAACCTTTGGTTCTTCATGGCCATAACCATTCAGATTCGCAAGAAACATAATTATCTCAGCATATATTTTGATAATTGTTCTCGTTACATAAGTAGTATGAATACTATAGAACGCTAAATATAGCTAAATCTGAAGTCCGGTCCGCGAATGATAACTGGCTCTAGGCTCTGGCAAAAGAACAAACACCATCCTTCCGAATGAACGTCCCATCGCCGGGTGGATCATATATAAATGGTTCGACCATCTCCTGCGACGCCTCAGTGTGTGCACAACCTCTCGTCAGGCAGGTGTATCACTAACTGCACACTGAATACATAAGTTCTTCGAGAAGGACTGTATGTAGTCTAGATCTATTCTGAGACGAATACACTCCAGTCACTGGGAATAGCACCTGTCTGTATACCAACCAGCTGCTTCCAGATAGGTCTGGAGACGGGCCCCATTCCATCTTCCCCTGTTGGGATGAGTACATCTTCACCCAGGTATCCGATTTTATCCACCGGACTAATGACAGCAGCGGTTCCTAGAGAATACATTGTCAGCTTCTAGAAGTTGCCGGAAGGCACACTTCTCACCAGCTCCAAAAAGTTCTACGAGAGATCCAGAGTGGAAGGCTTCCTTTACCTCCTTCATTGTGACAGGGCGTTCCGATACAATCATCTTGTCAGGCAAGTGGGCTAACCGCTTCACGCCTGAAACATGATCACGCGCGAGGGCAAGGACAGAATCGCGAGTGACACCTGGGAGTATCATACCATCCAACGGCGGCGTAACAAGCTCAATGGCTATACAGATCGTGAAATATATCGGGTCGTGAAAATACCAATGTAATGGGGTGCTCACCACCGTCCTTGGTCCTAAAAACAACAAACATGTTCATTGTTCCAACCTTCAAACCTATTCAAAGAGATTATCAAAATAACAAGTCAGGAAACACACCTCAGTGAGATAATGTTCCGGTCCATGTAACCACAGATTTTGCGCATATCCTCGCTCAATCGCACTTTTCTGGGCAACGATGCCGGGAGCATAATTCACACCTAATTTATAAGCACCGGTACCTGAAAGGGACTAAGCATAAAGATTAGAAACCTAATTATTAGATCGTACCACCCGGGGCAGCACGGATAAACTCCGTTGTACCATATAATGCAACCGGCTTGAATCCTTTAGGATAGTATGGCCCAACGGGGCTGCAGATCACGAATAGCAATGCATCGGTGGGCGGAGTGACGCCGATAACCTTTTGAGTACCGACTGAGGTGCAGAAAGGATTAGTAACGGGGCTAGCTTGGGCGGGAGGAAAAGAATAACTTAATGTAGGACGCACATACAGGCTGTGCCCAGGCTCCGTTGGTATCCAATGTTTGTCAATAGTAACAAGCCGCTTAATCAACTCAAGCAAAGATTGCCCGTCAAAGGTCTGGCGGAAAGTTTATATGAACCAAGCAGAAGAATAGTTATCGTCAATTCTCACAGGTAATGCAATCCGCTTGGCGCTGTTGTTCATGCGTTTCATGTTCATATCGGGTCTAAACATCATCACTTTGCCGTCGTCTTTGCGATATGCCTTCATGCCCTCGAAAACGGTCTGTGCATAGTGGAGCACGGAGGAACTTGGCTCTAATGAGAGTGGCCCATCTTTAAGAAGGGGAGGAATCGAATGCAATGAGACGAAATAAATGCGGTGAAGGGATGAACAAAATTTACATGGTCCAATTTGCGGCCTCCCCCAGCCTGACGATGTATTCCAGGGAATTGTTAGCATATGGTCTGTCTAGAAAATCGTTTCACGAAAATACTAAGATTGAGGAGAAGGATAAAAACTCACAAATGTATGCCCAAATAATAATTTTGACGAGGGCGGGGGGGTTTTCGGGTGTAAACTTCGTATTATCTCCAGCCGAGATGGCTATTTCAGTTAGTTCATTAGAAGGCCGCTTGAATGAACTAGGCAGAATTAAAACTGACGTCTATATCGGGTAGGACGACTACTTCGTCTTCAGTTGTCCGGGTTGTACCAATGAACCGACATGGGCCCCGTCGCACTACCTGCGTGAAGGCACAAACCGAAGGCGTAAGACATTTGAGGATGAAGGACATTTTGAGAAGATGTTCTCTCTAGACCAAAGTTGCTGGGCGCAGTGCCCAGGACTGACTCGGACGCCTCAGGACCGACTGGGACTACGAGCACTCATTCCATTTATGTTGTATTACGTAAGCACAGTTCTCCAAACTTTCCATAAGTGAAACAGAGGACCTTTGCAATTTCCATGTCATACCACCTCCATAACATTCATCCACGACTCGAATACAACATTGGTCATTTTTGACGAGCGGTTGTGGTAGGAACTTGATGTATTGAGTTAGAAGGATGCTTAATAGTAGCAGCTAATCTTTTTTTGTTGTTGTTTTTTTTTTTTTTTCTTTCTTTCTTGGTGGAGCGTTTCCCACGAGGGGAAGCATTGGGACGTCCCGTTTAGTGCTGGGTTTGTTATTGTAATGTTACTAACTTCGGATAAATAACAAACAAATAACATGTTATT